>CAUYPK010118876.1:0-44791 GCA_963574355.1 Loris lydekkerianus
GAAGGAAGAAAGGAAAGAAGGAAGGAAGACCTTACCCTGTTGGACTTCCGGTAATTGGAGGTGAGGAAAACTGTGATATAGACTCTTGGGTAGTGGGTGCACTAGCACCCTAGGAAGAAGAAAGCAAGAAGTGAAATGGCAAAAGGGGTCAGCATACTGATGGAAGAGACTTGTTTAATCAAAGGCAGTGGGGGTAGGGCATGGTGGCTCATGCCTGTAATCCCAGCACTTGAGAGGCAGAGGTGGGTGGATTGCCTGAGCTCACAGGTTCAAGACCAGCCTACACCAGAGTGAGACCTCGTCTCTAAAAATAGCCAGGCATTGTGGTAAGTGCCTATAGTCCCAGCTACTTGGGAGGCTGAGGCAAGAGAATCATTTAAGCCCAGGAGTTTGAGGTTGCTGTGGCGTCATGAGGTTGCTGTGAGCTATGATACGACAGCACTCTACCAAGGGCGACAAAGAAAGACTCTGTCTCAAACAAACAAACAAACAAAAAAAAAATTTAGAGGCAGTGGGGGCTTGACTGGTGAAGGAGGAAAAAGGCTTCATAAACAAAAATTCTCAGTGTTTCTCTGCCCTTCTCTTCCTTCCAACACTGTCCTCAGTCTATAAGGGTGCAGAGACTCCACCTCTCTTTGGAAGTACAGTCAACCTCCATAGTTGATCACCTCCGAGGTCAATAATTGAGTCGACCTAACTTTCATAGACCAGACATACACCACATGTACATATCAGGACAGTAGGCCTAGTTACTTATGTTGACCACCTCTGTATTTTGACCAGTTTGTTACAGTCCCTTGGGTGGTCAACTTTCAAAGGTTTTACTATATTTTGAGCTCCATCAGGAGCACTGTGCTCTGTCCTTGGTCCTGAAGCAACACCCAAATCAGCGTGATATTTCTTGAGACCAGGAACACCAGTTAGTGACTCGTAGTAACTCTGAACCAGATGAGGATCCTAATTTTATTCTATTTTCCTGAGGCAGGGTCTTACTTTGCCGCCTAGGTAGAGTGCAGTAGTATCATAACTCAAGCTCCTGGGCTCAAATGATCCTCCCGCCTCAGCCTCCCAAGTAGCTGAAACTAGAGGTATGCACCACACTTCTATTTTTAGTAGAGATGGTGTCTCACTCTTGCTCACACTGGTCTCCAGAAAACTCCTGGCCACAAGCAATCCTCCTGCCTCAGACTTCCAGAGTGCTGGGATTATAGGCATGAGCCACCATACCTGGCCAAAGATCATCATTTATTTTATTTTATTTTATTTATTTATTTATTTATTATTTATTTACTTTGAGACAGAGTCTCAAGCTGTCACTCTGGGTAGAGTGCTGTGGCGTCACAGCTCACAGCAACCTCAAACTCTTGGGCTGAAGCCATTCTCTTGCCTCAGCCTCCCAAGTAGCTGGGACTACAGGCACCCGCCACAATTCCCAGCTAGTTTGTTGTTTGGGCTGGCCCCGGCCTCAGAGTATGGGGCCAGCGCACTACCCACTGAGCTACGGGTGCTTCCCAAGATCATTTTTAACCCTGAGAAATATCAGTATTGTTTGCATCTTGCACCCTTCCTCTTTCTACAATGCTGCACCCAAGGGATCTAGCTGGAGTTCTAGGGTGCTGGTTGGAGTTTCCCCACCCCCCATATCAAGTCTACAAGGCATACTCACCAACCGTGGCCCCACCACACCCAGTGACCACATATTCCATTTGCTAGTCTCCCAGCTAGGCCCTTCCTTATCAAGGCACCTGGTGTCAGATGGCAGGGTGATTTGCTAAATATCCAGAACCCTATGGTGGTCTTCCAACCTAAATTGCTTCATTTGTGCATTTTTGATAGTTGTATCATTTCCACCAATCACAAGATAATTTTTTTCTTTTTGAAAATGGCATCACACTTGTGAGAGCTGCTTGAGCTGAAAGTGACTCTTCCAAAACTTTTCTAAATTTTGAGGAGCCTGAGACTTCAGCTTGAGAATGGAGTATGACAGTGTGGTTTGCTCTGGCATCAGGGGGGAGGGAAAGCAAGTCTTCAGGGGTCTTCATACTCCATGGGAGAGCCCACAGGGCAGGCATGAGTAGGCCTCAGTTTGGTTTTCCACCCACTGTATCTTGGTACCATGTGTGTCAAGGGAGAAAGACACATTCTGTCTGGCCCCTGCACCCCAGTGTCCTCTCCCCCATGCATTCATATCAGCAGAAAAATGTCTGTTCTTTGTCAGCAGCTGCAGAATGAGATCATGTCTGGTCCATTAAGTGGACCAGAAGGAAGAGGATGAAGCAGGAAGTGGATTGGGGCTGCAAGAAGAGAGGAAGCGACCTCAGGCCAGCACTCACTTTAGCCTGGGGGTGTAGGGAAAGAGAGGTCTCCCTCCATTTTTTCTTCATTCCCTTCCTCTCCCAGTGGGAGAGCAGGAGATGAGGGGGAGAGGTGTTAAGATGGGCACCCAGGCAGGCCTGGGGGGAGGAGGGCTGTGGGTTTAGGGGGAGCCTGGCAACAGTATGCATCTCCATCCATAGAACTCGGCACAGGATCTTGTTCTACTTCATTCCTCCTCTCCCTATCTCCATCCCCATCCCACAGACCTGAGGGTGAATCCCAGCTGCATCCTTAGTCCAGCGTGCGTGAATGCTAGGTCAGTCATTAAACTTCCCTGAGCCTCAACTTCCTCATTTATAAAATGGACATGTTCATTCCTAACAGAGAAGCAGGGAAGTGAGGCAGGCACAGCGTGAGGCACACAGGAAACCCAGGGACTCGACCACCCTTGCCGCCCACACCACGCGGAGCTCTCCCCTTCCCCAGACCGGCGGCCTCACCTGTTCTCAGCCACTAGGATCTGCTCCAGCAGGCGAGCGGCCTGCACTCGAGTCTCCAGCTCAGGCGCCTGCAGAAGCCGCAACAGCAGGTCGAGGCCACCGTCCAGGCGGATGGCGTCACACAGACCCTGGGCCACTTCGCGGCCCACGGACGGCAGCAGCCAGGCTTCCTCCACCAGCTGAAAGATCTCGGCCAAGCTGGCACCAACTGCCCGCGCGCCGCCCGCCTGCTTCAGCGCAGACAGCACCTGCTGCAACTCGGGCAGGGCACGCTCCAGGGCGCCTTGCACCTCGCTGCCCACCCCAGGTGACACTTCGCGGGGACCGCGGCCGCCCGCAGCCCACCACGGCCCCGCGCCACTGCTCCCATCCGGCCCTGGCACCGTCAGCCGCTCGGCTCCCGGCCGTGGGCCCGACATGGCAAAGAAGCGGCACAGCTTGTAGGCGGAGAGGAGCAGCGTCAGGACCATGGGCACCAGCCTGCGAGGGACATTCCTGGCTTGGAGGAACGGGGCAGGGCGGAGAGACTTGGGCCTTGGAAAAAGGGCGACCCGCGAGGGGACCAAGAGAAAGAAGATTCAGGACGCAGGATTGGAGAGAAGGGTACCAGGCCAGGGCGTCGGCCAGAAGTTTGGGGAAGGAGTGGGGGCAGGGTGAGGGCTCAGAGGTTGGGGAAAAGGATGCAGGCCCAGATGCAGGAAGAGGGCAGGAGGAGAGAGCCGGGAGGTGAGAAAGGGATGCAGACACCTGAGGGCAGCAGAGGTTGCCTACAGAACAAAGCGCGGCTGGAGCTGGGGCTCTGCGGGGCTGAAGGATGCTCCGCAGCAGCCACGCCCCTGAGCAGCCGCGCTCCGCCGCCGGACGCCCAGCCTCCGGGTCTCGCGAGGCCCCGCCCCGCCCCTGAAGCCCCACCCCTAAGTCTTTCTCCAGCCACGCCCACACCCTGGTCAGGCCTCTTCGCTCTTGTGGATCCCCGCCCCCAGCGTTGGATGTGGGGGAAGGGAGTGGAGAGCGAGAGGGCTGTCTCCTTTTTCCATCCCCCTCTCCTGTGACACTGCTACGTGGGAGCTAACACCGCTCCGTGCCCTCTCTCCTACTAGTGGTCAAAGCAATAGTAATAACGATTCCGTACAACCCTTAAAACCCTTTTATGCCTGTATCTCAGCTAAGCCTCACAACACGCCTATGGAGTAGGGACTAGTGTTCCTTTTATAGCTGATGCAACTGAAGCCGCCAGAGAAGAGATTGGCCAAATTCAGCTGAAAACTCAGGATCACTTCATTCAGGTGGTAGGAAGACTTCAAAAGGTCTGTGGATGCCTGAAATTGGGCACAAAAATCTGGTGTTCTGTGCCAGTGGGCATTTTCTGGGTAGAGGGATGATACTCACGACAGTTTAAAAGTGTGCCGAACAAACACGCTTTTTACGGGGGGGGGGGGGGGACGACGACAGAGGGATAGGGAGGTAAAAAGTGGCCTGCCCAGGATCTGTGAATTAGCAAAAAGGCTCAGAAATCGAATCCCGTCCAGTGGGTTAATATTCACCCATCTGCCAAGACCAACTTCGGGTAATGGAAGGCCCCAAGAGAAGAACTCAGACATGAAACTTTGTTCTTTTAGGATAAAAAAGAAAATTTCCCAGAGTGATTGCTCTCTCTCCTCCCACTGCCTTTTTGCTGGTGCCCTAAAAAAACAGTGGGTAGATGGGTAAGTACTCATTCCCGGATGTGTCTGATTAAATAAATCATGGATCAATAACCATTTTGGGAGAATGAATATGGGATGACTCCAGCTACTTGGCATTTTTTCTATTTTAGCTCAAGTAATCTCCTAACACCCCATGATCAAGGTTTTATTAGCCGCATTTTAATGAGAAAACTAAAACTTGGAGAGGTAAAGCTGCTGGAGAGTGACAGAGTGGGTCTTCTTTCTGCCTTCCAGATCCACCGGGCTGTTTGTCCTTTTGATGCCCTGATGACCCCGAGGTTGGCAAGGATCCTATCTCCCAGCTCTCCCAGGCCCTGTGTTTCAGGAATGTGACCCTTTGTTGCTACAGCCTCGGGAAGGGGGGCATTGGGGGATGAGCTGGGGATTGAGCAAACACAGCAGCAGAAAGGGCACCTCCTCTTCCCTAGTACCTTCCCTTCCTGCCTAGCCCCTCCCTCCCTACCTCAGGCATCAGAGCAGAGGCTCAGGGAGCTGAGCCCAGCTTGCCAGCACTTAGCTAAAGGACCCACCATGACATCCCCTAGGCCCTTTCTCATGCTGGCTCTGCTGGCTTGGGCTGTTCTGGCCGATCAAGGTGCGGGAGGGTGTTGGCAGCCACCTGAATCCTTGGAGAGTGGGTTAGGGTGGCTGGGCTTGGCTGTGCCAACTGACACCCTTTCCTCATAGAGTCATGCAAGGGCCGCTGCACTGAAGGCTTCAACGCCGACAGGAAGTGTCAGTGTGATGAGCTCTGCTCTTACTACCAGAGCTGCTGCGTCGACTACACTGCCGAGTGCAAGCACCAAGGTGTGTTCAGAGCCCAGGGGGGTGGTTCTGGGGTTCCCTTGCAGCTGGAAGACTCATCACCATCCACTCTGTCTGCAGTGACTCGTGGGGATGTGTTCACCCTGCCGGAAGATGAATATAGGGACTATGACTACCCTGTAGAGATCAAAGAGAATGCCAGCATCCACACACAGCCGGAGACCACGTCTCTGGGCCCTGAGGTGCAGACTCAGACTGAGGGGTACACTGAGCGGCCAAGTGTTCTGAACCCCAAGGAAGACACCTCCGGGCCTGAGATGAACCTGAGGCCTGAGACCCTTGATCCAGAGACCTCAGAGTCCCCAGCAGAGGAGGTGTGCAGTGGGAAGCCCTTTGATGCCTTCACCGATCTCAAGAATGGCTCCTTGTTTGCCTTCCGAGGTGACTCCAGAGTCAGGTGTTGGGGGTCGTGGGGGTGGAAGGGGTCTGCCCTAGAAGCAGCTGTTCCTTCACACAACCTTCCCTACTCTAGGGAAGTACTGCTATGAGCTAGATGAAACGGCAGTGAGACCTGGGTATCCCAAGCTCATTCGAGATGTCTGGGGCATCGAGGGCCCTATTGATGCTGCCTTCACTCGCATTAACTGCCAGGGGAAGACCTACCTCTTCAAGGTGCCAGGCCCAGGGGATGTGGGGCAGGGCAGGTGGCATCTATAGGAGGTTTGAGAACAATTGTTCCCAGGGCCAGGGTGAACATGAAGGTTGGATCTGGGGCCCCATAGTCCCTGGCTGGAGACTCTGCCTCATTGCCCAGCCACCTGTCTCCTAACACCTTCCCTACCTCTTAGGGTAGTCAGTACTGGCGCTTTGACGATGGAGTCCTGGACCCTGATTACCCCCGAAATATCTCTGAAGGCTTCAACAGCATTCCAGACAACATAGATGCAGCCTTGGCCCTCCCTGCCCATAGCTACAGTGGCCGGGAGCGAGTCTACTTCTTCAAGGGTACTCGGGGGAGGAGGGGGGTGGACATGGGAATGGGCAGGCAGTGGAGCACTCTTAGTTTCCTTCCACAACTCACTGGGGACGGGCCTCAGTGTGTCTCCATCCCTGTGCCAGGAGCTCCTTATCCCAACAGCCTCTGGGCTCTCCAGCCTAGCTCAGGCTCTCCCTCCTGATGCCCACCACCCTGCCCTCCAGGGAAACAATACTGGGAGTACCAGTTCCAGCAACAGCCCAGTCGGGAGGAGTGTGAAGGCAGCTCCCTATCAGCTGTGTTTGAGCACTTTGCTCTGCTGCAGCGGGACAGCTGGGAGGACATCTTTGAGTTTCTCTTCTGGGGAAGACACTTTGGTATGGAGGGAGGGAAAGTCTTGCTTCCCCCTCAGTAGGGCTGGAATCCCCTGGGTGAGAAGGGGTCTGGGCTGGTTGGAGGGGGCTGTGGTTGTGGAGCTATCTGTCAAGTGCTGTTTACTCAGGCCAGACTTTGCTTCTGTTGATCTTTGAGCAGAAGCTGGGCTCCACCTGGACCTGACACCTTGGACTTTGCCTAGCACAACCAAGGACACAGCTAGCAGGGGAGGGGCTATGGCTGAGGGGCCAAGAGAGGTCGGGGGGGGGGGGGTAAGGGTGCTAAGGGAAAGAGCACTGGACAGGGAGTCAGAAGCCTGGTGCTGGGTGCAATGGATGAACTCTAAAGGAGGGGCCAGGACCCAAGCCCTCAAGGCCTCTCATTAACCCGTTCCCTGTCACAGGTGGCACTAGAGAGCCACAGTTCATCAGCCAGGACTGGCATGGCGTGCCGGGAAAAGTAGATGCGGCCATGGCTGGCCGCATCTACATCTCAGGCACAGCACCCCGCTCCTCCTGGGCCAAGAAACAAAAGTCTAGGCGTCGCAGCCGCAAACGCTACCGTTCCCGCCATGGCCGCGGCGGCAGCCAGAACTCTCGCCGGCCATCCCGTTCAATCTGGCAGTCCTTGTTCTCCAGTGAGGAGAGCGGGCTGGGCACCTACAACTATGATGACTATGGGATGGACTGGCTAGTACCTGCCACCTGTGAGCCTGTCCAGAGCGTCTTCTTCTTCTCTGGAGGTGGGAGCCCCTGCCACCCTGAAGCTGGTCTAGCTGGGGCCTTTTCTTCTGTCCTGGTCCCCATGGGCTAAGCTCAGTGTGTAGCTGGTGACTCCAGAAGGCCAGGCCAGGAGTCCTTAGCCACATCATGAATGTACACTTTCCCTTCTGAGAGAGACCTGGGTGTTTTTCCTTCAGGCAAGAGGGGGCAGGGCCAGGCTGGGTCTTACATGTCCTCTCCTGTCCTTTCTTCCAGACAAATACTACCGTGTCAACCTTCGCACACGGCGAGTGGACACTGTGAGCCCTCCCTATCCACGGTCCATTGCCCAGTACTGGCTGGGCTGCCCAGCTCCCAGCCAAGAGTAGGAGTCAGAATCTACCTAGCTCGGCCCTCCATTGGTTCCCCTCCAGCGTCCTCTTCCCAGTCCAATAAAGGTCCCTTGGCTCAGAGTTTTAAGACTACTGTCTTGATCTTTTTGCAGTTGATAAGCATGATGATGGGTTTTCATGCTCAAGTGTGAGATGTGCCTCCCTCAAACCTTGTTAGGGTGTTGGCACATTAACCATTTGGTGTAAAAAAAAAAAAAATGGAGTTCTGGCTCGGTGCCTGTAGCTCAAGCGGCTAAGGCGCCAGCCACATACGCCAGACCTGGAGGGTTTGAATCCAGCCCCGACCTACCAAACAACAATGACAACTACCCGCCCTCCCCCCCCAAAAAAATAGCCAGGTTTTGTGGCAGGTGCCTGTACTCCCAGCTACTTGGGAGGCTGAGGCAAGAGAATTGCTTAAGCTCAGGAGTTGGAGGTTGCTGTGAGTGGTGATGCCACAGCACTCTACCCAGGGCAACAGCTTGAGGCTCTTTCTCAAAAAAAAAAAAAAAAAAGAAAAAGAAAGAAAAGAAAAAAGGGAGTTCCTTTCTTCTCTTCTCTTTCTATCTTTCTTTCCTCTATGTTCTTTTTTTTTTCTTCTAAACACTTGCTCTGAGAATAAGCATTGCTTGCCTGTGTACTAAAGGAGCTGATGGGTGAAGTCCCTAGTGTGTGAGCCTAGGGGTGTGTCATTTTATTTGAAGGAAAAATTAATTGATATCTACACAACCAGCAAGGAGTCTCACTCCATCTCCCTAGGAAGAGTACCAGAGTATCATCATACCTCACAGCAACCTTGAACTTTTGGGCTCCAGAGATCCTCTTGCCTTAGCCTCCCGAATGGCTGGGCCTATGAGGGAGGGGGCAGACTCTCTCTTGTTCAGGCTCGCCTCTGGCCTCTAAACTCCTTAGCTCAAGCAATCCACCCACCTCAGCCTCCCAGATGCTAGGATTACAGGCGAAAGCCACGGCACCCAGTCCTAGAACTTCCTTTTCTATGCAGTTGTTCCATGGAGGGCAAATCTGTCCTCCAATTCGGTAGGGCTGAATGACTCTTGAAGCCTAGTGGGGAAAGGAGAGATCCTAGATATTTTCCCTTTCAAGGTCAGATCAGGTGAGCACTTGGGCATTTCAGTACATACCTTCACGTAAAATGGAAAAGACCAGAAATAAAGGTTAAAAAAAAAAAAAGGAAAAGAAAAAATGGAAACAAATCTGTCCTGACGGGGGTGGACAGATTCCTGCGTGGGTGAAGCAGGGGAAACTGGGCTGCCTCCCTGGGTTCAGCCCGTGCTGGGCTCAGGCCCTGTGTCCTAGGGAGGGCCCCATGAGAGCACTTTCCTCCTGATCCAAGCAGCCTCCAATAACCTACCAGCAGCCAAGCAGGTGGTTCTCTTGAGCCCCTCGGATAAGTTACCTCCCTGGGTGCTGCTTGCTTTGCCCCTTGGAGTTGACTGGGGTTTTAGGAGAGAGAGAAAGGGCAAGAGGTAGTGGCTCCTAGCTCAGCTTTTTTCCCATTCTGAGTCTGAAATCCAGTTAGCTTTTTTCCCATTCTGAGTCTGAAATCTGAGTGAGCACCTGGGGAAGCAGTGACTGTGTTCTTTTAAACCACCTCAAGAGTGGGCCTTTCTTTGAGGCTTCTGTCCAGGGTCTGGGATGAGGGACAGTGAAGTCAGGAGAAATAAAAGAAAGGCAGGAACTTATAGAAAATTCACATATACCCCCCCCCTCTTAGAATAATGGCACCTTAGCCTGGTGGCTCACACCTGTATCCTAGCACTTTGGGAGGCCAAGGTAGATGTTGTTTGAGACCAGGAGTTTGAGATCAGCCTGAGCAAGATCAGGACCCTGTCTCTACTAAAAATAGAAAAACTTGTCATGTGTTGTGGCAGGTGTCTGTAGTCCCACCTACTTGGGAGGCTGAAGCAAGAGGATTGCTTGAGCTTAAGAATTGAGGTTGCTGTGACCTATGATGCCATTGGTACTTCACCCAGGGCAACAGAATGATACTGTCTTAAAAAAAAAAAAAAAAAAAGCCCCTAGAGACTTCCAAAATAGAGAACACTGTAAAAATATTTTTCTTAAACCCTCTCAATTGCACCCAGGGAAGGAACCTTCTGATTCTAGGCTCTGAACTTCAGGAAGCCCACCTAGGCTCTCAAGGGGCCAGAGAGAGTTAGACAGACACAGCTCTAAAGCAGACCCCATGGTGATCTGGTGGTGACATCTGTTCCCAGCTCTGTTGAAAGCAGGTGGCTCCCGCTCCTCCCACTGTCACCCTATCCTCCTTTTCATCCTGCCCTGCTTCCCTCAGCTGTGGGATATGATGCCACACACTGTCCCCTAAAGGCAGCCAGGACCAGGGCACTGAGGGCTCCAGAATAGGCAGTTGACAGCTGGGAGCCCTGAGAAGATGATTCTCTTTGGCTTCCTGGAAGGAGCCCTAGGAGAATTTTCATGAAGTGTAGGATTTCAGGGACAGACTGCCAGAGTTTGAGGTTTGAGGAGGGAGGTTGGGACTAGCTTTCTTTGTGAAGCCCTGTAGGGGCAGGGGCCACAAATCTTGCCCTACCCATACCCCTATAAATCCCAACCCTGCCCCTGGGCTCCCATCCTTCCCCTGAGACTTCTCTACCCTGCTTGAGCTGGACACTAAACCTCTTCCCTCCTGAAGTGGGGCAGACACGCTGAGCAGGATAAAGCCCAAATGGAGAGGTCTGGTGTGGGCCCAGCCCTGGCATGGCCTTCTGGCTCCTTGCCCTCTGCCAGCTCCATGGCCAGCCCTGTGGATGCATCCCCAGCAGGTGACCTGATGGGGAAAGGGTGGGTAGGGTGAGGACATGGGGCAGGTGGGGTGGAGAAGGTCGAAGAAGATGGGAATAGGGACTTCAGGATCAGTAGAGGGCTTTGAAGCTGGGGGGAGGTTATTGCAGGAGTCCTGGCTTGACCCCTCATCTGGGCTGCAGGCCGCGCCAGTGGGATGGGTCTCCACCGGAGAAAGCGGACCACTTTCAGCAGAGGGCAGTTGCTGGAGCTAGAGCGGGTGTTTGCTGCACGACCCTACCCTGACATCGGCACCCGTGAGCACCTGGCCCAGGTCACCCGCCTTCCTGAGGCCAAGATACAGGTGAGCTGTGATCTCCCCCATCCAAGTAGGGATACTCTCTGACAGCCAGCTTCTGGGCATGACAGCCCCTTCTCTCTGGATTTTCTCTGTCCTGGGGAGGAGGAGGACTGGAATCAGAATAGATTCCTTCTTCCCTAGCAGGTGTGGTTCCAGAACCGCCGTGCCAAGAGAATCAAGAACAGAAAACCAGGAGGACTAAGGCCCAGCTCTGAACCCCCTCAGGGCCCCTGTTCTCTTCCAGACACCCTCCAGCAGCCTTGGGAGCCCCAAGCGCTGAGGCAGCTGCCACCATCCCCTGGCCCACCTCAGTGTGCCTCAGTGTGTCATCACGCCTCTTGTACAGCTCCTAACTTGGATCCAGGGCAAGGATGGATGGTGGCTAAAGTCACAGCCCCATGGGGACCAGTTGGGACTTCAGAGATATACCTTTCCTTGGAGCAAGCTACTCCCCAGACCTCACTGGACAGCCTATCTGACCTCATCTATGCCTCAGCCATTGTCACCGACGTGGACCACTCCTAATCTAGGTCCAGAACTTGCAAGACCCCTCCTTTGGCTCCTGTAGCCCACCTTGTCCTGCTTAGGACTTAACATTGGGTACCTGCCTATTGTCTTGTCAGAAGGTACCTTCAGAAGGATGAAGTAGGAGGCCATGCTCTCCACCTTTCTTGCCAGGCCTGGTCCCCAATTCTTCTCCCTCTCCTCCCTCTGAAGAGGGGCAGCTGCCTGTCTCCCGAGGGCCCTTTAGGCCATCAGTTAACTGCTAGGTGAGCTAGGACAGTGCTGTTCCTAATCTAGGCTGCTGGAGACCCACCCTTTTATGGTTCAGGGCCCCCTCTCATGACTTCCTACCACCTGGACAATTAATCAGAACTATGGATCTGAAGAGGGAGTGATATTAAAGTAATAAAAATGTGAGCCGAGAGCTTATGCTGATTTAATTTTCACAAAGATCAGATTGACTGCCCTCTGATGTGGGGTTCTGGAAACAACCTGACAGATTTGGGGTAAAGAAGGGCACAGGAGCATTAGGTTTTGATATCACTGTCATCTGTAATGCCAACTAATCTCCAAATAAAACCCAAAGTCTGCACCTTAATCTGATTGTTTTTGTGCTGCAAATGAATGAGGATGAGGACCATTTGCCTTGGGAATTTATCTACATCACCTAATCCCTAAATAGGGTCAGGTTCCAGATAGATTCTGGGGGGGAGGTATTACCCAGGCTTCTGCTAGGATTAGAGGGATAGTTAATTGAAGGGCTTAGGGATCTGACTGACAGACCCTGGGGAGATGGGAGCCTCTGCTGCTGACACCCCTTGTTCCTGGTCCCACTGATTCCAGGACATTCCAGTTGCCCCACTTTCGGGGCTGCTCTGCTTTGGAGACAAAAACACAGTTTGCAGTCTGCTGCCAAGCAACCATGGAACTCTGAAACTCTATGTGCCTGTAAATTAGGGATACTTGTCTTCCTTTTTTGGGAATAAGAAATAATGTAGATAGAGGGCCTCACAGGCTGTGTGACAGGTTGTCAACACTCAGTTAATGCCAGTTCCCTGTCCCTCACCATACTGGAGGCCAGGAGTAACTGGGAAGGTCCCAAGCTTCTTGTTCTTGAGCTCCTGGCAAGCACTCCCTGGATACAGAGAGCACTGGAGAAAGCACAGTATGGTGAGCAGAAGTGGCTGAGAGAAGAGAAAGTGCCTTTCTCTGTGCTGAAAACTGGAAGACAGGCTGCTTGGCTCCTGCCTCTAACCTTGCCCTGGTAGACAAAATCCACATTGCACAGTGGCCATTTCCTCTTCATTACTCACTAGGCAGGAACTAGGTATTTTATCTATCCCCAGAAGCTGGCACAGTGGCCCACAAAGCAGTTTCAGTAAATGCTCAGAGCCTTCTAAGTCTGTTGGCTTGTTGAGTAAAGGTCTGGGATCTGGTGGAGACACCAATCTAATGAATGGTGAGTGGGATGGAATAACCCCAATTTTCACTGTTAGATGTTCTGGGGTCAGAATCTGTTTGAAGAGGCCTGCTTTTTATTTAACATTTGGAAGTTTTCCAATCTAAATCCAGGTACCTGAAGGATGTAGAAGCTTAAAGATATGTAGAACCCAGGTGGACACAAGTAAGTACAGACATGAATTTCAACAAAGCGGTACTCAATGTAGCTTTTTATTCTGATCTTAAATAGTTCAGATTACTAAGAACACAGTAAAATACCACAGACTTTTTCTTCTCATAGCTGATACTTTTCCCCAACTAACAGAAACTGGTAAACATTGCAGAGGAAATGTCCACTGAGCTAAGGAGTATAAAAGTTAAAAGGGCAGAAAATTGCTTTGAAAAAAAAAAACAAACAACAAAAAAAAAACTACAAGAACACATACAGTGAACAGAGTCTACCATTGACCCTGAATAGTTATCAGAAGTACGGAAACGTTTGTGTTTTGTCTTATTTGTCACAGGATTTGAAATAAAAGTACACTGAATACTACCTGTATCTATTGGATAAGTAACTAAGATTGATACCTTTTTAAGTGCATTATACAAATTCCATCATCACACCATTAATCTAAGTTCTTATAAGTTAAACATTACAAAGACTTCAGAAGAACACAAGAGTCTTTGGCTCCATTTCACAGAGGAAGGACCACAGCTGGTCATCCGATCTTGCTCAGTCTAAGGTTTTATCTTCCTTCCGTTTCCTTTTCCAAAAAGTTAGCTGTCTTGTTTCCATTTCTGCTATCCAGTAACAACCCATCTTTCCCTTACCTGATTTCTGTCCTGTCATCATTTCCTTTTCCCACATAACCTGGAGAAAGGAGATCCTTTCTACTTTCTCAGAGGCTTCTGATCTCAACTACAGGTCTGTACCAAAAATGTATGGAAAAGGATGGCGACTGATTGTGCACTTAGACAAGTTCAAGGCAGTGTGATCTACTTCTGAGAAGGCCTGGATTCCAATTCCATTTATTCCTGTTGGAAAAACTCCAGTCTAAGCAGTGCCCAGAAGGGACTAGAGAAGGCAGCTGGACACAGGGTTCAGAAGGTACTGATGAAGCAGTGCTTCCAGTTTTAAAGATATGTTGTCTGGGTCTCCCTCTGGAAATTTACAGGGGGGAGTCTTCACCACAGGAACAGCAGGTGGCCTGGCCTGGTCCTCTAACTATAGCTGACCATGAACAGCCTGATGGATTAACTCATAGTCAGTGATTGGCAGTCAGGAGCCTGGAGCCTCCAAAACCTCCTCTAGACTTTGAGGATGAAGCATCAGTTATAGCTCTCCCAACTCGCCTTCCACTGCCCGTACCATGACGTACAGCTCGGCCAGACCCACCACTGAGGCGACGATCAATGCAGCCAGCACCCGCTGGGGAGGGAAAGAATCAGGCATAGAGTATGCAGGCCAACACTAGCTCTACAGCCCCCAACCCATCCCATGGCTGCTGGAACACTCAAATATTCCCCTCGTTTACTGTATAAATATCTGTTCAGTACCTAATCTGCATCTGCACAAGGCACATTCACATTTATCCTCCCTTACCCATGACTACTCTACCTGGGTGTCCTGCCCAGCACCTACTCACCGAGGCCATTTCTGTGAAGATATACTGACTTCCAAGGTAAGTGCAGACAAAGGCAGCTGCCACCGTGACAATGAAGTTGAAGATAGTGACTACCAGAGCCTTCACTGATCTCACTTTAGAGAAAGAGTCCAGAGAAGAAACTTTTAGGTCAATACTGTCCAGGAGCATACTTTTTATCCAGGAGAAACCTTTTTATCTCATGGCTGCTTTCCCCATCAACTGGGTTTCCCTCAAACAGGAGGCCTGAATAGCTCAGCCCTAGACCAAGAACATTAGGGAAGTGGTGTCACAACCTACTGCAGGAAGAGACTTTAGCAGCCTGGTTTCCTAGTACCTCACCTTGCTTTCCCAGGTCACTGAGACTCCCATCATGCCTTGAGTCCTGGGAAAAAGAAAAAGCAGACTTCAAAAGGGAAGCAGCTCATAGAGTACCTATTTTAAAGTTTGGGCTCAGCTCTATTTCCCAATACATTAATACTGTCTTCTCCATGGATTCTTCTGCTTAGATCACATTACAGAGAAAGCATTTCAGAAAGAGGACATAGGCTTCCAGTACCTATCTATTCCTTTCCTGCTCCAGGGAATAGTAGGGAGCCCTGTCAGAACAAAGGGTCTAAGGCTCCTCCCCACTTCTATGACATCTAAGAATTGGTCATTATCTCAGCCCAAAGTCTTTTTTTTTGAGACAGAGTCTCAAGCTGTCGCCCTGGGTAGAGTGCCATGGTGTCACAGCTTATAACAACCTCAAACTGCTGGGCTTAAGTGATTCTCTTGCCTCAGCCTCCCAAGTAGCTTGGACTACAGGTACCTGGCACAACACTCGGCTATTTTTTGTAGTTGTCATTGTTGTTTGGCAGGCCTGGGTGGATTTGAACCCGCCAGCTCTGGTGTATGTGGCTGGTGCCCTAGCCACTTGAGCTATAGGTGCCGAGCCTCAGCCCAAAGTCTCATCAATGAGTTGGGAATTGTATTTAGTTCGTATGCAGCACCAAGTTCTTATGGTCGCTGCACAGTATACAGATCAAGTTTCTATGTTGTTTCTATCCTCTGTACCTTTTTTTAGCGCCAGGCCCTGCTTTCAGGAGCTACTCAGTCCACGTACTGAAGAGCAGACACTTACCTGACAGGTGACATTGCGGGTGATCCGCTTATATTCCTCATTGGCCAGCTGTATCTTAATCTTCTCCAGTCGGGCAATTAACTCTGGGTTCTGAAGCAGAAAAATCAAATGAGAATGATATTCTCAGCTTGCTAGAGAGTATGTCATAATAACTGGTTCTAGGGGGAAAAGACTGCTAAGGGTACCAGGAGATCTGCTTGCCCTACATACCTCTACTATATTGGAAACTGTCTTTTTGTATCTGTTTCCCAAGCTGTCCGATAGAGAGGACAGTATCTGGTTCCCCCTTTCTAGATCCCAAAGATTTAAAACACAAATTTTTTGAGCGTTAAAGTTGCTTCATATATTCAATCTATCATGAATAAGCCCAATTCAGCCAATACCCACTCTCACAAATACATCCCTTACATACCCGAGGGGGCTTCACAACCTCAGGGAGATAGATTTCACTGCCTTCCAGGAGCTCATGAAGGTATACCGTGGAATCTGGGAAGAAAAAGTTCCCACAAATGTAGTGATGCATAGAGCTGAGGTTGAAGGGTTAAGATCAGAGAAAGTCTAGCCCCTCTTTCTATCAAAATAAAATACATTCATCTCTGTATCAGTCCATCTCCAGGATCGTTTTCGACTGGGAAGAATTTAGGATAATTTCCTATAAGTATCTCCTAGTATTGTACAGCTGACTTCAGTTATCAGCTCTTGATTATCTTTTTTATGTTACAACACACAAGTCATTTATATTTGTCTTTGGATGAGATCGTTTCTGTGGTCACAAGAGTGCTGCCCTTAATATGTATAGATCATAGTGATTTTAAATAACTTATTAGACATTGTACTTTCCAAGGTCCTTTTAATTGTAATGGTTGAACATTATACTTTTTGCACGTCTGGCTAGGCTATGTTATTTCTGGCAAAAGACCTTACATGCCAGTTTGTCCTATTCCTTCTCTTTGCAAACAAGGGAACTGATATCCAGGTAGGAGAAATGACTCCTTCAAGGGGAGTTAGTGACAGAACTACAACTAGTAGTCAAATACTATTCCCAGTCCAGATCTTTCAACATAGCTTTTGTCATCCTATAGAAAGGATGAATGAAAGAAAGAATAGATTTTTACAACTCCTGCTTTTCAGATGGAAAAAAATCAGATTCTCGACAGGTCAAGCTCACTATCCTAGGATGGTTCCTAAGGTAACAAAAAAGGAAGAAACTGAACCTGTTAGATGGTATTGAGTTAGAACCCGGACTTCCCGAAGGGTCAGGCGGGCCTGGAAGCGAAGAAAAGACTCTCAAGAGAGCGGAAACTGCGTCAAGTAAAATTTGTCACCCATGAGGAATTCCAATGGGAGTTAAAAACGGAGTGGGTGGCCCTGGGTTTGAGGTAGCTCTTGGGTTGGCTAGATGAGTGCTTCGCGGGAGGAAAGTAACAGAAAAAGACTTCGAGGGGAGCTGATCTGAAAACAAAGAGGCGATCCCGGACTGGAGATTGGGGCTCACCCCTTTCTCTCAGGTGCTGATGTAGATCCCGGATCAGACGAAAGGATACCAAGCGTTGGGGGCCGCTGGAGCTATCATCTCCCGTGTGCTTCTTCCCCAGCGCAGCCTCAAGCTCGGCCCGCAACTTTCGGGGCAGCTGCTGCGGCTCCAGCTCCCCACCGGGGCCCAAAGCGCGTACCAGCCGCTCGCCTGCTACCAAGGAAGACGCCATATCTAGCGGACTCTACGGTCAGGTGACCCCCGAACCGTGACTTCCGCCGGCCCTGTGCCGGAAGTAGCTCCGGGCTCACGGGGTGGGGCGAGGCCCGGCGGCAAGCCAAGGGGGCGGGACGCGGCGCGGGGCAGTGTGGGGCGGGGGCGGGACGCCGCCTGGCCGCGGGTCGGGCCCTGTGTCAGCAGCCGAGCGGGTGCTCGGGCGGGACATGGCGGGCTGTGTAGCCCGGCGGGCCCTGGCCGTAGGCAGCCGCTGGTGGTCCCGGTCGTTGACCGGAGTCCGGGGACCGAGGCCGTTCTGTGCGGCGGGTGGAGCCGGGGCCCTGCCGCCAGCGGCGACCACGACGACGCGGAGGCACCTCTCGTCCCGGTGAGGGACGGAGCGAGGGAGTGCGGGTGCTGGGCCTGGAGCCCTGGGAGCGTGTTCCCAGCCAGTGAGGTCAGGAGGCCGAGCCTGCTGAGGGTTCCTGGAGTTCGATGCGGGAGAGGGTCCCGAGTAAGAAGCCGACCTGCGCTGCCTGGGACGTGTGCCAGGAGCCGAGAAGGGAGCGCGGCCTAGAGCCCTGGTTGTGCAGGACTGGTTCTGATGTGGGACCGGTAATCCTCTCCGAGGGAATCCTACCTCTCAAGCTGGGGTCTCCAGCACTGCGTCAGTGGACAGCCTTTTAATTCAACCCTAGCCCTTTTGACTTCAACCCGCAGCCTGTGGATTGGGTCATGGCCTCCCTCAGAAAGATGCTAACGGTGGGAAACAAGGCTCTTGAGTGTGGCACGCAGGAGTCCCAGATTTTAGTGTGACCTTGGAGAGACCGGTTCTTTATGTGACTTGGAGAAGGGGATTGAGGCCATGGGAATGGTGTGAACAGTGTCTCTGTGGACGGGACAAGCAGATCAGATAGGGGCTGGTGGATCAGGGGGAGGAAGCATAAAGTTCACATCTCCAAAACAGTAAAAATAACCTTTCAAAGAAGCTCCCCCCACCCACCCAAAGAGCAGCTCTGTTCAGAGAGAGAACTGACAGCTGACATTTTAGTGGCTCAGACATTGCTGTTGGGAGAGGTGAGAGCTATTTGTAGTTTAAGACCCCTGTGAGAGAGGATGTAAATCTTTTTTTTTTTTTTTTTTTTTTTTATACGGAGTCTAAAGCTGTTGCCCTGGTTAGAGTGCTTGGCATCACAGTTCACAGCAACCTCCAGCTTCTGGGCTCAAGTGATTTTCCTGCCTCTGCCTCCCAAGTAGCTGGGACTACAGGCGCTCGCCACAACGCCCGGCTATTTTTTGGTTGCAGCTGTTGTTGTTTGGCGGCCTGGGCTGGATTTGAACCCGCCAGCTTGGGTGTACGTGGCTGATGTCTTGGCTGCTTGAGCCACAAGCTGAGGATGTAAATCTTAATAAAAACTATATTGAGAGACTATTAGGTACAACGTAGGGAGTTTAGAGGAAATCTTAGAGATGATTAACCCCATTCAAGGGTAGTGTAAGGACTACAGTGTAGAGGGAGAGATGGACATGGAATTATAATACATAACAAGTATATTTTGAGTACCTCTTACATAGTAGGCTTTGAGGAGCAGTACAGGTTCATCAGACACAGATGAACTGCTTCTAGGGAACTTATAGTCTCTAATGGAGATAAGACATGGACACAAACAATTGGGATGAAAAGTAGGCAGGATAGTTAAAATTCTGCGGAAGGTCAGGAGGGTGGGTTAGGGAAGGAACGGGGGTAAGAAGTACATTTAAGCAGGGTGAGAGGACATGATATTAGAAATGCCAAGTGAAGAGGCTGGGTGTAGTGGCTCATGTCTGTAATCTCAGCACTCTGGGAGGCTTACGCAGGTGGTGTTACTTGAGCTCAGGAGTTCGAGACCAACCTGAGCAAGAACAAGATCTGATCTCTGCTAAAAAAAAAAAAAAAAAAAAGCAAAAGGAAAACTAGCCAGGCAGGCGCCTGTGGTCCCAGCTACTCAGGAAGCTGAGGCAAGAGGATTACTTGAGCCCAAGAATTTGAGGTTGCTGTGAGCTATGACACCAGGGTACTCTATCAAGGGCAACAAAATGAGACTTTGGCTCTGAGAGAAAAAAAAAGAATCACAAGTGAAGAGAGAAGAAAGATTTGGGATTTGAGTGCAATCACATCTAATTCTGGGAGACTGGGGGAGATTTTCACCAAAAAGAAAGAGAGGCAGCCAATCTGTGGTGTGGTGGCTTGACAGGACCTCTCCCTACTCTAGCTGGTCCTGCCACCCTAACCTTCTCTGCTGTCATTGCCCTGACCCCTCAGTGCCCTAGTAGCTTACTTTGATGGATAAATACCATTTTACCTTGGCTTGGTGCCTGTAGCTCAGTGGTTAGGGTGCTGCCAGCCACATGCACTGGGGCTGGTGGATTCAAAACTGGCCTGGGTCTACTAAACAACAATGACAACAAAAAATAGCCAGATGTTGTGGTGGGTGCCTGTAGTCCCAGCTACTTGGGAGGCTGAGGCAAGAGAAACGCTTAAACCCAAGAGTTTGAGGTTGCTGTGAGCTGTGACACCCTGATACTACCAAGGGCAACATAGTGAGACTATCTAAAAAAAAAAAAAAAAAAAAAAAAGACCATTACCTTCTCAGCTTTTCAGTTATTTATTCTTTTCCTTCTTATTTAGAAACCGACCAGAGGGGAAAGTATTGGAGACTGTTGGTGTGTTTGAGGTGCCAAAACAGAATGGAAAATACGAGACTGGGCAGGTGAGTACTAGCTGGGATCATCTTTCATTTTCATGGAGTGCTCTGCTTCTGAAATAAGCCAGACTTGATTACAGGTCTGAATGGTGTGGTTTTCCATTCATTCCAATTTGATAGGTGCCTGACCAGAATTATGAATTTTTAAAGATGGGGTTTCTTTTTGCCACAGATTTGAACACATTTCATGTGTCAGGGATTTTCTCCAAATTAGTATGGACAGGGATGGTTTGGACTATAGTGAAGATTAAGCCAGGTTGCTGAAGGTTCCTTTAACATAGTGGATGGTGGGAAGCCAATGGAGGGAGCTTTCAGAAAGTAAGCCTTTGATTGCAGTGTGGTAAGCTGGGTGAGTCTCTTTATCAGCTTTGTTCTCTAACTCCTGGGATAGATTGATGCCTCTGGTGGGTAAGGAATACTTTCTGTTTATTCAATATATATTTTTTAATGTGCCTACAATGGACCAGGCATTGTGCATTAGGGTTATATCAGAAAGCAAGGTAGTTATGATTCCTGCCTTCATGGAGTTTGCAATCTAGAAAGGAATTAATGATATGTAAATGGCTAATGGTACTACATTCTGCTAGGTGAAGGGGAGGTTAAAGAAGGCTTCCTGGAGGCCTAAGCTTTGACTTAAGTCCTAAAGGATGAGTAGAGTCAGCCAGTGAAAGAAGGGATAAGAGACGAGTGTTCCAGAGTTGGTCTGGGTTGATCACAGAGTTCATGGGAAAGGTGGCAACAGCTTATGCTGGAGATAACTCCACCTGTGCTGCTTTGTGGTCTGGGCCTCACGTGGATGGAATTGCTGCACTGCAGACTCACCGCAGCTTCTCTTTCCTCCCAGCTTTTCCTTCATAGTGTTTTTGGCTATCGAGGCGTTGTCTTGTTTCCCTGGCAGGCCAGACTGTATGATCGGGATGTGGCTTCTGCAGCTCCAGAAAAGTAGGTGTTCCTGTCATTGTGCCTCACAGTATCCTCAGGAGGAGGCCTGACTCATGGCAGACATACGTAATGGAGTCCCAGGGGTAAAGACGCATCCTCCTGGGCCTTTGCAACAGCTCCAGAGTACTTCTCTGGCACTAAAACTTGTGGAGATAAACGTGCTGAGGGCCAGAGACAGTCTTAAGCCTTTGAGGCCCCCTACAGAATGCTCTTCTTAGCTACTCTCAGTTTTCATTATAAGTACCCCAGAAGACTTTTGGGAGACCAGTTTTCTTGATTTCTTAATGTTCAGTTGGAATCTTGCCTCTTGCCCTTAATCTCACATCATCACTAGAGTACATTGACAGATCTGGCTCTATTAAATGGTCACACATAGGCCCTGGGGTGTAAGAAGAGGGGGGTACTCTGGGCCCTGGGGACTAACAATTTGATTTTCTCAAGATAGCCCCCTTCTTCCAAGAGGCATCTGGAGAATAAGACAAATGATGACTCTGTACCATAGGTTCTCCCCACTCCATTGCTTGCCTCTGACTGCAGAGCAGCTGGGCAGGGGTGTTGTTGAACAGATTCTAACAGTGCTAAGCCCCTTCAGATCAGGGGACTAGTCTGTTCAGGTGAGGAAATGGTAGGGAGGTGAGTTAGGCACAGCCTCCGTTTCTTTCAGAGTGACTTTGGCCTTCTTTTCCTATCCCACAGAACAGAGAACCCTGCCGGACATGGCTCTAAGGAGGTGAAAGGCAAAACTCACACTTACTATCAGGTGTTGATTGATGCCCGTGACTGCCCACATATAGTAAGTAAGCAAGATGTCTGAGCCTGGGGCTACCCATGGGGAAAGGCCTATACCCCAATAGGGACAAAGGGAGGGAAAGGGTTAAATAGAGCCCAGATCATCCCTGGACTCCAAAGCTGGGGACTGCACAGTGGTCAAGAAAGCCTTTGATTCACTTCTTGCCTTAGTCTCAGAGATCTCAGACAGAAGCTGTGACCTTCTTGGCTAATCATGATGACAGCCGGGCCCTCTATGCCATCCCCGGTGAGTAGTTACCATCTGCATGGTACCTGACAAGAAAGGGTCTAGGCTCTGCGCCTAAGCACAGTGGTTACGATGCCAGCCACATACACTGAGGGTGGGTTCAAACCTGGCCCGGGCCAGCTAAACAACAATGACAACTGCAACAACAAAAACAAATAGCCGGGTGTTGTGGTGGGTGCCCGTAGTCCTAGCTACTTGGGAGGCTGAGGCAAGAGAATCTCTTAAGCCCAAAAGTTTGAGGTTGCTGTGAGCTGTGACACCATGGCACTCCACCAAGGGTGACATAGTTAGACTCTGTCTCAAAAAAAGATAAAGAAAGGGTCTGATGTGTCTCTGGGAGAAGATTCTGATGTCCTATAATCTGCTGGGAGGGATTGTGAGGCTAAGAGGTATGGTGCCAGGGTTGTCCCACACTGGGACAAGGCCAGGAAAAGTTTCTTCTCAGCCCCGTTTCTTCTCCTGTATGAGTTTCACTGTCTCTTTGCCAGGTTTGGACTATGTCAGCCATGAAGATATCCTCCCCTATACCTCTACTGATCAGGTTCCCATCCAGCATGAGCTTTTTGAAAGATTTCTTCTGTATGACCAGACAAAAGGTAGTCCGTCTCAAGGGAAGCTAGAATGGAAGTCCATAAAGAGAGTATCATAGAAATAATTCCAAAGCTGTATTTCCACATGCCTTTTCAAACTCACATTATACCTTCCAGATACAGAAACTGAGGCTCAGGGATAATCATAAATTACTCAAGGTTGTTAGTAGCAGAGGGAGATCTGGAAACTAGGGCTGTTCACTGCCAGTCCAGTCACACTGCCTCCTCATGGCTTATCCTTGGCAGGATTTCTGTGCCTTTTTCCAGCCTGTACTTTTTCATATATGGGTGTCCTGTTCACCTGGACCACTACTGGGAAGAGTTTTCTAGAAAGGGCAGTTGGAGAGTGGGTGCAACGCCTTGTACTCTGGCCTGGACTGATTAGTTGTCTATTGCCCTAGCACCCCCTTTTGTGGCTCGGGAGACGCTACGGGCCTGGCAAGAGAAGAATCATCCCTGGCTAGAGCTCTCTGATGTCCACCGGGAAACAACTGAGAACATCCGTGTCACTGTCATCCCTTTCTATATGGGCATGAGGGTATGTGCCCAGCCTGGGCCCCTTCCCATCAGGCTAGGCTCCAGATTCTCTGTGCGTTCACATTGTGACTGCTTTGGGGAGGGGGCGAGATTTTAAATTTAAAACTTGAAATCCCTATGGTTCTGTTCCGGAGAGCTGCATGTGTTGAGTGCAATTGAGTAGCCTCCTGGCAATGTCTGACACAGAGACCTGTCTCAGAGCAAGGAAACCCACAGGTCCCCTGGAAGGAGTCCTCCATGCTGCTCTTCTTCCCTGTGGCTCAAAGGGAGCCATGTTTATGAAGAACATGCACATATTTGTTTAATCAGTGTAGGCTGACCTTCACACTTTGTGCACTAGTTAAATGTTTCTTAAACTGTTTCTTCTCTGGCTGTAAGCTCAGTTCTGGGGATAGGAATACAAATAAAGCACTGTCCCTGCCCTCCAGGTGCTCATGTTAATCAGGGAGGCCAACATAAAGTATTGCAGGAAGAGGGCGAGGGGAAGACAGGCAGGGCTGGTGAGGAGGGTGGTAAGAAAGGTTAAGAGCCCCAGGAGTGGCTTTCTCTCAGTATCCAGTGCTGCTGGTGATAATGACAGGATGAAGAGGGAGGTGCCAGGAATGGACATGGGATCCTGCCTCCCTTTGGGATTGTGGGCCCCAGCTCAGTCACTGTCCTTATCCCACAGCTATTCTGTCTCTGCCACCTTCCTGGAATACTTCTATTCCATAGGGGAGATATTGATTGCAACAGGCTTGGTCTTGCCTTCTGGGACTTAAATCTTTGTTTCTTTTTCCCCCAGGAAGCCCAGAATTCCCATGTTTACTGGGTGAGTGTCTCCTCAGGGGAGAGGGGAGCTCAGGAGGTGTGCCTGGGGGTCAGGTGGGAGGTGAGGGAACTTTCTTCCCTCCTAGGGGGTGGAGCCTGTGCTGTGCAGGTTTCTCTTGCTCTGCATGGTATTCTGGTGGGCTAGCCCAAGGTCTATTCTTTCTTAAACACAACTCCCCTTGCCCCCCACAGTGGCGCTACTGTATCCGCTTGGAGAACCTCGACAGTGATGTGGTACAGCTCCGGGAGCGGCACTGGAGGATATTCAGTCTCTCTGGCACCTTGGAGACAGTGCGAGGCCGAGGGGTAGTGGGCAGGGTGAGCATCATTGGACCTCTAATGGCTGGTTTCTGGTCCTGCCCTGCAGGCCTGGGGCTTGGTGTGTGGTTTCCTCTTCCCTTGTGGTTACAGAAAGAGGCTCCCTCTGAATCCTTTTGGTTGCTTTGGGTTAGAAATCCTACAACTCTGGGAAGTGGGTTTTGTATAACTCATTTCACAGGTGAAGAGAATGAGACTGAGAAGTACCTAAGATGTCCCACAGCTAGTGGTGGCAGGGCCTGGATTTAAACCCAAGTGATTTTGAAGTCCAAGCTTTTGTAGTTTTTGTTGACTGGCATGTCTTAAAAACCTGATTTTGAGTGCCCTTAGGTGAGGCACACATCTCCCACCACTCCCCATGGTCTTGTTTCTGCCTCATTTTACATGTGTATATCTGTTGCTGACCCTTGAAGAGCTTTTATAATTGCTGCAGACTCTGCCTGGCTTCCTGAAAACTAAAAGGCACAAGTAGTACTGGTGCCTCAGGCCACATTCCACAAGCATTTGTTCAAGTCAGCAGGGACTTGGGGAAGCAGGGTGATTAAGAACAGGGCTTTGGAATTAGTCTGGCTTCAAACTGTTATTTTCTTACTGCAAATTATTTAACCAAAATTTCAGTTGCTTATTGCTGAGAAGGATCATACCTATTACCTTATGACTGCTAGGAGAATTAACTCAGCAAAGGCTTGTAGTGTACCTGTCACGATGCCTGGCCCTTAGCACTCGTGAACGGACACTGTGAAGGACGTTTACAGAGTTGCTCCTGTGTCTAGCATCTTTGTGTGGTGCCCTCATTTAGTCTGAGATTCTGTCTTAGAGTTAGGAGGAAAGGCCCAGGCCAGTGGCCGTGCTATGGCAAGAGGTACTGGCAGGCAGTTGTAGAAGTGCCTGTTGCAGTGGTGGCAGTCAGCATGTGCAGGGAACACATCCCTGGGCCTTGGCCTGACCCATTTTACCAAAATCCTTACAGGAACCAGTGTTGTCCAAGGAGCAGCCTGCGTTCCAGTATAGCAGCCATGTCTCCCTGCAAGCGTCTAGTGGACACATGTGGTAAGTTTGAGCATGTGCTGTCTTGACTCCACAGATAGATCTGAAGGCAAAAGAGCTCATAGCAAGCTCATGGCTGGCAGTTAGAACTAGGCCTGTTTAAGTCCTGAGATGGACTCAGTCCCATTTGTGTGGGCCTTCTTTGATTTTTTATTACCGAAGACTTAGGCCAGAGGTCCAGTGGTTTGATGCTGCAGAGTTACTTATGTGGTTGGAGTTTTTCCCTGGTAGTTCACTCCTTCACTTGAAAGTACAGTTGGGCAGCTTATGCAGTGTGTATCTCAGGGTCAGAATTTGGATAGCTGTTTTTTTTTGTTTGTTTGTTTTTTTAATTGATTATTTATTTATTTAGTGTCTGTGTGTGTGGTTTTTGGCCAGGGCTGGGTTTGAACCCACCACCTCCAGCATATGGGATCGGCACCCTACCACTTTGAGCCACCCCCCCCCCTTTTTTTTTTTAAGACAGAGTCTTACTTTGTAGCCCTCAGTAGAGTGTCATGGCATCATAACTCACAGCAACCTCAAACTCCTGGGCTCAAGCAGTCCTTTTGCCTCAGCCTCCTGAGTAGCTGGGATGACAATGCCCAGCTATTTTTATTTTTTTAGAGATGGAGTCTCCCTCTTGTTTGGGTTGGTCTCCCAACGCGTGAGCTCAGGCAGTCCACCCTCCTCAGCCTCCCAGAGTGCTAGGATTACAGGCATGAGTCATCACGCTCTGCCACTATTTCTTGTTTTCATGAGGCCAACTTGGCCTGTTAGGTCTCTGGACCAGTCATCCTGTCATGAGCTAAAGAAGGGAGCCCTAAACGGCCTCATCTTCTGTGGCTGTGGAACTGAGGCAGTGGCCCATCTAGATCCTTGGGGACTCCCTCTAAACTAGCTTCTCTCTGACCCACAGGGGCACGTTCCGCTTTGAGAGACCTGATGGCTCCCACTTTGATGTCCGGATCCCTCCCTTCTCCTTGGAAAGCAATAAAGATGAGAAGACGCCTCCCTCAGGCCTCCACTGGTAGGCCAGCCAAGGCCCTGAGTGTCCATGCTCAGCCCCGCAAAGAACAGTTGTCATCCCACAGAACTCTTCTGTCCTCATCATGAGTTACAATGGGTCTTTTAATATGTGATTGTGGGGGTCCTTTCTAGGGGTAGGAGTGGTGTAACTTTTCTTGGAAGACCCCTGTAGAACTCTTCCAAGGCTGGTCTCCACGTAAGTCCTGCCTACACCAA
Organism: Loris lydekkerianus; assembly: GCA_963574355.1. Classification (NCBI taxonomy): domain Eukaryota; kingdom Metazoa; phylum Chordata; class Mammalia; order Primates; family Lorisidae; genus Loris; species Loris lydekkerianus. The sequence goes on from CAUYPK010118876.1 coordinate 26,504, forward strand.
GGAACTGTGTTCAGCTGCCACAGGCCTGGAGGAACTTCTTGGCCTGTCACACAAGTTGTTTGGAATGTGAGATTTGGTCAATAAACGAGTGCACGCTTGGCTACCCTCGCCATTTCTGCCTCAAGTTGCAGGCTCTTTCTGACCCAGTGGGTGCCCTTGATTGCTTTCTGTGCTGCCCTTCCAGAGAGCTACCCCTCTGCTATAATGTGTGCCTGTTTCCCTCAGCCTGAGGGCTGGCCAGGCATCTCAGCCAGTGGGTGAACACTGGACTGGACTCTTGTGTTTTCCTTACCTTGTGCCAAGTGCAGACAGGGAGGCCAGTGTTGGGATCAGAATGGCCTGGCTCTTGGCACTGACAACCATTGTCATCTCTGGCTTCACTGGGCCCAGAAGATGAAGCAAGCCAGTTGGGTTTCCTGGAGCACGGGGCTTGCCAACTACAAGTCTGTCAAGCGTCTAGACCACAAATGTAGGAATTCAGCAGAGGAGCAGCTTTAGGTATGGACAGTGAAGCCAAACTACTTCCTGAGCTTCTCAGATATCCAAGAGCCAGAAATGAATTGCCCAGCATTTTGCCCTAATTCTTAGGATTCCTTCTTCCCTACTAATGCAGTGATTGTTAGAAGTCTTTTTATTCTTGAAATTAGTATTAAATCTCAGTTCCAGCCCTTGTTATTCTTGTCCTTAATCCTCCACCAGGGGGAGCCTGGGTTGCAGGGCAACTGAGTACAGTGGGTGGCGTGACCCAGCTAGAACACACGAGGTCAGGTGGTGAACAGAAGTGTAGGAACTAAGCCTGCAGCTGGCCAAGCCCTACTCTCAGTAAACATGGCTCTGTTCCATTGCAGTAACGCTGTTTTATTAGAAATTAGTGTTTACTTCCATCACTTATGCTGAGTGACAAAGTATTACAGTTATGTGATAAAGGAAAAATTCTCTCATGCCCAAGACTGGTGCCATCTTTCAGGCTTAACCTTGGTCACATACTAAATCCAATAAAACCCAATACTGGTCTGTGTTGTTGACAGCAGGCTTCCAGTTTTCTCAGAAAGTGACAAAGTTTGGGCTGTGTATAGTGGCTCATGCCTGTAATCCTAGCACTCTGAGGCTGAGGCAGGCAGATGGCTTCAGCTCAGGAGTTTGAGACCAGCATGAGCAAGAGTGAGACCCCCATCTCTACTAAAATAGAAAAATTAACTGGGCATTGTGGCAGGTGACTGTGCTTGCAGCTACCCCAGAGGCTGACACAGGAGGATCGCTTGAGCCCAGGAGTTTGATGTTGCTGTGAGCTAGGCTGATATCACAGCACTCTAGTTTGGGCAACAGAGTGAGACTGTCCCAAAAAACAAAGTTTGGTGGCACCTGTGGCTCAGTGGGTAGGGCGCCAGCCATATATACCTGAACTGGCAGGTTCGAACCCAGCCTGGGCCAGCTAAACAATGACAACTGCAACAAAAATAGCTGGGCGCTGTGGAGGGTGCTTGTAGTCCCAGCTACTTGGGAGGCTGAGCCAAGAGAATCACTTAAGCCTAAGAGTTTGAGGCACTCTATCAGAGGCAAGAAAGTGAGACTGTATCTCAAAAAAAAAAAAAAGTCTGACCTTCATCCACGCTTTTTGTTTACTTCCTCCTGGGGCTGCTTGATGTTAAAAAATAGTCAAGAGCTGCTTTCCGAATGGGGCTGGGAAACTTTCAGAGAAATTTGCTCCAAATCCTTACGCCACAAAGTTTGATTAAAGATGCCAAGATCACTTCAAGGAGTCTCCTCAATAAAGACCAAGGAGGTATTTTCAATCACAGAGGATAAATGCCCAGTCTCCTGTGATGTCTCAGAAGAAAACCTCAGTCATCACTGTGACAGGAAGATCTGAATGGTAGAGCAGTGAGTACAGGCTGAAGGGGGGATGAAGAGGTCAAAGGGCAAGCCTGAAAATACCTCAGTGGGGAACTGGGAATTTAAGTATTAAAGGGCTTCAAGAGGGGAGCTGAGAAAACAGGCCAGAGACCTCAGGTGGAAGTCTGTGGGAAAGCCACAAAACCAAAGCCTGAATTTGGCCAAATAAATGGATTTGTCCTATCTTATTACTCCAGGAAGGGCTGAAAGCAGCTCATCTATCACCAAGGTACCTGACCTGAGAGTCTTAGAGCTATTTATACATTCAAGATTGTGACTAACACATAAAATGCCTGATTAAAGTCCCATGTCTCCTCTCATCATGTCATTTCAGGTCCTTTAAGTGTCTAACCCTGGTCCTGGCACTTGTCCACAGACTCTGTGGGCCAGCCATGAGCAGCCACTTAGCTATCGTAAGAGTAGTCAAGAGGGATGAACTTGATAACCTACATCCCTTCCCTGTGGTTATGCTGCTTTTTGGACTGGCATAACTGCTCCCTCCCTGACAGCATTCCTTTGGAAAGAATTCAGATAAGCTGCTTCTCAAGGGCCAGGCCAAACAAAAGAAGGGAATGAAAAAGCCATAAAGAGGAACTTACACCCTGGCTGATGCTTGGCATCTCCATAGCTAAGTTGCCCAAAGGGATGAAGACCTTCAAGGGACTTAGGGTGCTCCTTCATCCTGTGTTCTGAGACTCACCACTGTGCAGAACCACCATCCCCAGCCAGGATATAAACCAACAGCATGGAAAGAGCGGGGTGGGAGATATGTGGCCACACACATGCCACCTCTTCCCAAGAGCTGCTGAGAGCACAGCTGAGGCTTAGTTGGCTGTCCTTGACTGATGATGGTCACCCCAGTGAGCACAATGCAGAGCCCAGGGACTCTACAGCTTTCCTGCTGTGGCTCGTGTTTCTAGTGTGAAGTAGCTTTTGTACCCTATGACAGCTCTTCGGCTTTATAGTATGTAGGGACAGCATGTCTTGCAGCCAAGGGCACTCAAAGACAAGAAAACCAAAAAGTGATCATGGTAGACCCCAGGAGCCAATTATGTACTCTAAGATGTGGGGGTAAAATGTCTTTTCTCACAGGGACCCTATTAGGACTCTAGAGCCCAACTTATGCACCCTTCCTTCCTCAATGCTCTTTGGGTTGGCTGTGTGGCCAGGCTGGCAAAATCACAGCTGGTCTGTATTTTTACTGCTTCCTCTTTATCCCTTCCCTTTGACTGAGGCTGCAGGGGAGAAGGGATTAGGGTCAGAAAAGACATGGGTCAGGGCAGAATACAAATCTTCTGAATAACAGTACAAAGTGCTTTAAAGAAACAGATCCCAAGGCATGGAGAAGGGCCAAGGGGTCTGTCATATGCAGGGCCTTGGCACCCTGGAGGGCAACCAAAATGCCCTGTCTCCTCATTATCAGACTTAAAATTATTCATTTCCTAGATTATTTTTAAAAAACAAAAATCAAGCATGTGCTTAAATACCTTGGGGAAAAAGAAGTTCTATCTTCTGTTAAAAAACTGGGTCTCCACAGCACCAGCAGCCCCCTTCCCCTGAATGAACCCATTCCCCACGGGCCTTAGCAGAGGCCTAAGGATAGTAGCCCTTCTATAGAGGAAGGGGGTGCTCAGCAAAGAGCCTAGGGGAATGTTCCTAGCTGGAGGTGGGTAGATCAGTCCACTTACCCCAGAGCAGAAGTGACTCCCTGTCAGGCAAGAAGGGAGATGCTGAGCAAACGTGACAGAACTCAGCCATCTGGAAGTGCTCAGGGGCAAGGCAAAGGAATGTGGTCCCTCCCCTGCCCAGGCCTTCTGACCTCCCAGCAGGGCCTATCATGCCTCTGGGTGCTGGAGCAGAGACACAGTTAGCAGCAGCATGGGGTGGCCAACGGGGTGGGCTTCCACAGGACAGGAGACAGGGCCTCCTGTGCCCTGACTCCCTGAGGGTCTTGTCAGTCACGATGGGCAGACTGGTGGCTGAGCTGCCGGTCATCATAAGTGCTATAGCGCTTGACATGGATACGGCGAACACGGTCCCGCAACTCAAAGGTCTCCTCATCTTCACTGGGGGGAGCCTGGCTGCGGCTACGGCTCGTAGCTTCCAGCAAGGAGTTGTCAGGGATGCGGGGAGTCTCGTACAGTAGAACATTGAGTGTTTCCTCATAGATTCGGGCCTCAGGGAATTCCACCTGGCAGGAGGGAAACAAGACCTAGTGAGGTTTCATCCCAGGGAGGGAGTTCATGTCAGAGTTCCTGGCTCCTTGCCAGCTCTATAAGGTCTCCTGACGCTCCCACAAGACATGTGGTCACTGTCTTAAGGGAGGGCAGGCTTCCCTCCCAAGGTGTTGAGGGGATATACTCCACGGACATATGGGTACAGAAGACCAACCCTCCCCCGACTCCAAGACTGATAGGCCAGCAGGCAGAGAGGGCAGCTGTGGCTTTGTTGCCAGGCCTAGGTCCAAAGGTTTGTCCACCACTTCCTAATGTGGGGCCTTGGGCTTAACCTTTCTGGGCTGCAGTTTCTGTATGTCTAAAATGATGGTTCGTATCTACCTCTGAAAGTTGCTGTCAACATTATAGGAAAGATGTACATTGCCTCGCAGCCTGACACACAAGTAACCAATAACTGACAGCGGCTGCTCTGAGGAGTTCTAGTGCTTCTTACTGCTTGCCTGAACTAGTGCTCTGTTCTCATGAACAAAATGAGGAAAGAGAAAAGGGGTGTCAATCGAGGCACCTTCATTCTAACCTAACCTGCTACCGTCTGCTCTCCCTACCAAGTGGGGAGAATGGCCCCACCCCTGCCTATTTTGCCAGTGTGGTATGAGGGAGTCAAAAGAGCTCATGAAGAAGACTTAGGAAGATGACTATTGCTGCTCCCATGTCCACAGCTTAACCCACCACCACAGGGACCCACCACTGAATCCCTACTCAATTGATATGTTCTGGAGCCTTATCCCTCCCATTCCCTCCACCACAAACTGTAGGAGGAAGCAGAGTCACCCAGAAGCTGTCCTTTCCCAACCTGCAGCCATTCTGCCAGCCGTGCCACTTCAGTAACCTGGGGAGCTAAGGAGGTATTCCAAGAGCCTGGCTACAGCCATGTGACTCCTCCACCCCATCCCATGAACAGTTCATACACTTGTGGAAGGCAGCCACTCTCTGGGGAAGACACCTGTTGCAGCCTGGAAGAAGGAGGTTAGCTGAGTTTATGTTAACTACTTCCTATCAAATGCCTCATGTGTGCCTGGCACTGTGGTTAAGCTGATTGACCAGCATACCCAACTGGTGGGGACCAGAGAGGAGATCTGAACAGCAATCTCTACCTCAGAAGTCTGAGCTATTATTTCCAATGTACCACACGACCTCTCCTAAGTGTGGTCTCATTTCATAATGTCTCTTTTAAATTCATACTGTAATATCATCCTCATGTCTGCAGATACAGAAATTGAGGGCCAGAGGGTTTAAATGGCTTATCCAAAGTCAGAAAACTGGTAAGTAGTGGAACTACTGGAATTCATGACAACTTTAAAGACTCATCCTTCCCTCCAACCAGGCTGTCCCCTACCCCTCAACTGCCGGGAACAAATGGCCATTTCTCCAACCCCTTGTTCTGATTTTGTCCTTGCCTATCACCGTCATGGTGTATTTGGAAAAGAGCCATATATACACCCCTTTTGCTCCTTGTGGTGAAAAGGCTCTGACAGGGTTGCATTGGTTATGCCCCGACCACTCCCTGCCACAGCTGGCATTTCCTCCCCCCACCCAGAGGGAAGCCCCCACACCTTGGTCTGCTTCTTCTCGGTGGCATATACGATGGAGGTGCAGCACACCTCTGCCAGCTTACGACCTTGGCCATAGAAGGACCAGCAGCAGATCTCATCACCGATGACATCCTTGATGAAGAGTACACGGCCATTGAAGCGCAAGGAGAGTTTGTCAAACAGCTCGATGTTTTTCAGCAAGTGGTCATCAGAGTTGCTAAAAAACCCACAAAGGCCAGCATGCCAGGAATGAGGTTCCAGCATGAGGGAAGATGCTAGGGCAAGTTGGGCCCATCCTCCCTCTCCCCCACTCTGTCCTGCTAGAATGAGCACAAAATGTCATGGTGCTGGGAAAAGAAAGGGTCACAGGGCACCCTCTGTGTTTGGGGGCCTGTGAGGAAATGCACTGAGTTGATTTTTAGTTAAAGCAGAGATAACTGAGGAAAGGTGGGCTCCTCTCACTGAGCCCAGAAGGAAGGAGGCAGGTTGCTATTTCAACAGAAGGCTGGGGGGGGGGGGGGGGGGTACAGCCCCCAAGTGCCTAACCATGGGGAGTCATAGGGAAGATCTGGGACTCTAAGCCTGCTGCCACCTGTGTATACCTAACGGTGCCCTATGGAGAAGACACAAAGTGTGCTGAGGTAAGGGGGGACATTAGCCCGGCATGCAGTACAGACTGGCTTAGAAGGACTCCCAGGCCTCCAGCTCCCCAGTGTCCCTCCTCCCATCAGTAAGATAATTTGTGAAAACACCTGGCATGCTGCCCAACATGGTATACGTAAAGGGCACATTCCAAGTTCAGTCATCTATCTTGGCCAGGATCCCGCACAAGTTCCAGATGCTTCTGTCCCAATTTCCCTTCTACTCTCTGTTCTTCCCACTTAGCACAACTGATGCTGAGACCCAGACCTGTACTGGGAGTGCAGGAGCCTCCCCCTGGGTCTGCTCCCCGATGTCCGCTCTGGCTACTCAGTCCTTTTAGCTGCTTCTGCCAACCTTCCCTGGGTCCTATGGCAGAGACCCCTGCCCTACCTGGTGTAGGAATACTTGTTGTTGCTTCTGTTGTACAGCAGCTTCACCACGGGCTGTGGAGAGAGGAGGGAGTGAGGGCTGGGTCAGGGGCCTGGCATGCCCTGCCCGTCGCTCCCAGAGGTCCCCAGTACCTTGGTGGAGGATTCGATGAGCCTCTCCTCCTCTTTCAGGGATGTGATAACAGGTATGTTGCACACAGGCTGGTAGGAGTCTTTTTTGTCCTGGGAGACACACAGAGCAGAGAAGCTTCTATGGAATCTTCTGCTTGCTAGGCTTAGCTAGGCACCTCCAGAGCCCTTCTGCCATGGCCACTCTCTGCTTGGTGACAGAGCTCATGAGGCCGCTGGCAAGAGAAACAGCCGGTGGGCAAGCAGACCCCCATTTCCAGAAAACTTAGAATGCATATACCTAGACATATGAACTAGAACCAGGGCCTACTCACTGCCAAGCGTGAACACTTGGCTGCCAGTTTGCTGGGCTGGGTGGCATCTCCCTGAATCTAAGCAGGTTTGGACTCATCTATCCCACCTCTCACAAAGCCTGCCAAGATCCAGACCCTCAAGGTCTGGGAGAAGGGGCTGACTTGACCGCTCAACCCATGCCAACCCTGCCCACACACCTGCAGAGCAGCCTGGCACATGTTCACCAGCCCCTGGATGAGGTAATATTTTGCTTCAGCCATCAATTCCTTGATTTCTTGCTGGTTTTGAGGGAGAGTGATGGTGTCATCTCGGAGGTAATTCAAAATGGTGCCAAAGTGCTTTCCACATCGGTCTATAAGGATCCAGCCTAGGAATTCAGATAGGCCCCACGGGATTACTGTCTGCTTCCAAATGTGTCAGAAGCAGGCAAAGGCCACCCAAGAAAGAAAGGTGCTCCACAGGGTGATAGAAGTGGGGATGGAAATTCTAGCTCTCAGGTCCCTGCTGCTCTTTACCCTTCCTCCCCTACACCAAGAACAGGCATAGTCTATGGGAGATACAGGCCTCCCAGCCCTGTGGAGGCCACAGCTCAGGAGCAGACAGGCCCAGCCCTGGCACCATGGAAACCACCACCACTGTAGCCTTCTGCCCACCACCCAGTCTTCTGGCACTGGTTTGAAGAGAATCCTGTCCTATTTGAATATTTTAAAAGTACAGATCCTCTCCCTGGAAAATGCATACACATACCTGACATTCTACATACAATTTTAAAGACTTCTGAAGCTGTGTTAAGTACTCCAGAAAGAAGTCCTATGCTAGGTGAGGAAAAGTGAATCTAAATTCTAGATCTCCCAGGCTTACACCTGCTCTGAAGCCACCTCACCAATCCCTTCTCCCCTCCCCACCCTGCCCTGCAAGCCCAGCTGCCTTACCTTCTTTGTCAGTTAGCACCTCCATGCGCCCGCTGAACATGGCCTTGAGCATGGTGTCATGGCGGGTCAGTGCCCGCACGGTGGTGTAGTACAGGGAGCCACCCACATTGAGCTGGATGTACTTGTTGCCTAGCCCTCCTCCCTTGAAACTGCTTAGCTTGGGCTTGGCCCCTGAGGCTGGGCACAGACAGGTATCCCCTGACATCTCCCGCTGCAGGTAGATTACCACACGGCAGGAGGTAGGCTTAGAAGACTCCGCCGTGGTGGAAGGGGTCACGAGTGAGTGGCCAGGGAAGGCCAGAGCCTCATACTCTCAGCGCTGTGAGCAGAAGATGGGAGAGAAGACAGAAGTCAGCAGGCTGAGCCCTCAAACCAGGAGAGGACAACAGTAGAAACATGATCATAGTCATTCTCTTCTTCGTAAGCCCAGGCACTCCCTGGCAGAGGCTAAGTCCTCAGGAAAAGACTTTCCTGCTGTTTTTCTTGTTCCAGGATCCAGTCCTGCCTTGGTCACTTCACCAGCCTCTCTGAGACTCGGCTCCACTCTGGACAGCAAGGAAAACAAGCAAACCCTTAGAACTAGTCAGAGAGGGCCTGAGGAATAGATCACCCTGGTGACTGGTCAAAGTCTAGTCATTTTCTTTCTTTTTTTTTTTCTTAAGACAGAGTCTCCTTCTACTGCCCAGGCTAGAGTACCATGGCAATAGTCTAGCTCACAGCACTCTCAAACTACTGGGCTTAAGCAATCTTCCAACCTTAGCCTCTGGAGTAGCTGGGACAATAAGGCACCCAGCACAAAACCCAGTTAATTTTTTCTATTTTTAGTAGAGATGGGGTCTTGCTTTGCTGGTCTCGATCTCCTGAGCTCAAGGGGTCCTCCTGCCTTGGCCTCCCAGAGTGCTAGGGTTACATGCATCCGCCTGGCCAGATGCTAGTCATTCTTTTTCTTTCTTTCTTTCTTTCTTTTTTTTTTTTTGAGACAGAGCCTCAAGCTGTTGCCCTGGGTAGAGTGACGTAGCATCACAGCTCACAGCAACCTCCAACTCATGGGCTTGAGCGATTCTCCTGCCTCCACCTCCCAGATAGCTGAGACTACAGGCACCTGCCACAACGCCCAGCTACTTTTTTTTTTTTTTTTTTTTTTGGTTGCAGCCATCATTGGTGTTTGGTGGACCTGGATTGGATTCGAACCCGCCAGCTCAGGTGTAAGTGGCTGGCGCCTTAGCTGCTTGAGCCACAGGCGCCGAGCGGATTCTAGTCATTTTCTTTTCAAGGTTCTCAGGATTCCAGCATACCAGACAAGCCTTCTGGGAATCCAACTGGCCTAGGAGCATCCATAGGAGCCAGAGGGACAGAATACACTTCCTTACTTTCTAAAGATTCCAGACTCAGGGGCAGCTTGCACCAGTGCTTCCTCTGGGCACCACCAGGAAGAAAAGTAAAAGCAGTTTTAGGAGACAACTGAGTGAGGCAGGTTAGAGGAAGTTGGCCAGTGTTCTTGGCAGAGGTTACCTGAGCTCCAGCTGGAGCTTCCTGACCTTCCTCTTTATTGGCACGGGCATTGTTTCATGTTCCTAAAATTGTCACCATTTTTCAGCCTTACAATAGCTATTTTCATTTCTTTTTCCTAAGAGGGAGCCCAGCTCTCTCTCTTTTTCCTCCCTCCCAACAAGAATTGGAGAAAGGAGGTGGTGCCTGTGGCTCAAAGGAGTAGGGCTCCGGCCCCATATACTGAAGGTGGCAGGTTCAAACCCAGCCACCGCCAAAAAAAAAAAAACTGCAAAAAAAAAAAAAAAAAAAAAAAAAGAATTGGAGAAAGGACCAGAAAAGACAAGATGATAAAACTAAAAATAATAAAGTGAGCTGGGGGAATAGCTTGAGTCCAGGAGTTCAAGACCAGTCTGGGCAACATGAAGAGACCCCTCCTCCCCAACTCTAAAACGAAAAAATAAAAATAAGGTAAAATAAAAGCAGTGAATTTGGAAATTAAAACACTAACAGGGGTTCATAGGAAAGAGGAGACAGGAAAGCAAAGAAGAGCAAAGCCAGGTCATCCTTCACGGTTTAGATTCTATATTCTGTTCTTGGCTTTCTAAAGAATCACTAAAATTCATTCACTGAAGAAAAAACATAAAGTTAACAATCACTGTATACTTACTATGTGCTGGCTACTGTTCCTCGCAGTTAATATATATTAGCTCATTTAATTCATTCAGCAATAAAACTATTGAGTGCCTTTTTTGCTAAGCAATAGAGAATGATGAAAATATAATATCCTTGCCTTCAAGGATTCAAAGAAGCATCATAATATTGACAAGAATTTTTTTTAAAAGTTAGTGTTTATTGTGTTCTTGCTATGTGCCAGGCACTGGGAGTACACAAACAAATAAATACAGAAGACTTATATCCTCATAAAGCTTCCATTCTAGTGGAAGGAGACAGACTATAAATCAGGAAATAAAATAAGCACACAATCCTAGAAGGTAATAAAATGCAATAAAGATAACTAAACAGTGACAAGAGAATGATTAGGGAGAGGCACTAATTTAGATAAAGAGATAGGGAAAGCCTCTTTGGGAAGGTGACTTCAGTTCAGGTCTCAAAAGATAGAAAAGTAAGTGCAAAATTCCTGTTAGAAACAAGTTTTAGAAACAGAAATAAGGTCTTGATGTCTGATGCATTGAAAGCAGGGGGAAGTTGCTTTGATGTAAAGTCAGGGATGATTAGTTAATATTAGAGTTTAGATTTTATATTAATTACAATACAGTATAGGAATCAATTGGAGAGTTTTAAGCAATGATTTAATTTATTTATAGCATAATTTCTCTCTCTTTTTAGAGATGGGGGTCCTGCTATGTTGCCCAGACTGGACTCCAAACTTTTAGGTTCAAGTGATCCTCCTTTCTCAGCCTCCCAATAGTTGGGACTACAGGCATGGGTCATGCACCTGGCTTAACTCTGGCTACTGGGTAGAGAGTAGACTGCAAAGTTGCAAGAGAGGAAGTGGGAAGACCAGAGGAAGCAGTAGTCCAGGCAAGGAATGACAAAGGCTTGGACCACATCGGTAGTAAGGGAGACAGAAAATGGTGGAATTACTTCATTTGTCCTCGTAACTTGTAGGCATTAATGACTGCACATTATCCTTTATAAATGCAACCCAGAAGCAGAGCACTGGTTTTCCCAAGTTTTCTGCTCTTTCCTCAAACAGTGCTTAACACAATGCTATGTACATTTTAAGTATTTAATATATGTCTGTTTGTTACACTGAAAGTGTCTCTGAAAAGATTTAGGTAGGTTCATCGGAAGAAAGTCCAAGGAAAGGCCAGTGGGTGCTGTATGAAGTAGTGAAGTCGTTTGGTGGTTTGTCGGGAGACTCTTTCATTTGCCTCAGAGATGAAGTATGGATGAGGTGAGTCCTCATCTGGGGATTGCCCAGTAAGTAAGAAATACTAGAATGGTATAAGATCACATTACCTTTATCTGCCCACTCCAAAGGAATGAATCGACCCCTTAACAGGGTTTAGCAAGTTCCTCATGTATTTTGTGTCTAGTCTCAATTTTCCCGGGATCAAAGAAAGTACAAGTTATGCCAAAGCAATGTAACTCAAAAGCTAGGTTTGCCAAGAGAGGAAGACAAATCCAGAGGTAACCTATTCCTTTCCTACAAAGCAATTACTTTGAGGCCCTGGATGACGTAACCTCAGATTCCACCCAGACCAATGGGTTCCAGGAATCCTATGGCAGGTGACGCCCCAGAATGTAATTCCAGGGAGAATGAAGTTTCCATTGATAGCCTCAGTGTTCTTCCTTCCGGACTTTGTGTGTGGATATTTGGGGATGCCTGAGGCTAGGGGCGGATCCATGTCTCACAGCGAAGCTAATGGGAACCCAACCAGAACAAAGGGCAAACAACCACCGTAGTGAAAAGGGGTGGGGTCTTAAAGGAAGAAGGACCCAGAAATCATCAGACACCGGGGACCGCGGGGGTAAAGCTGATCTGGACTAGAGTGGGCAGCTCGAACACAAACCCTAGGTGTAAACGTAAGGCTTAGTCCATAGGGTCCTGGGGAAATTTAGCGACACGCACCCTCTCTTCTGGCCAGTGCAGTCTCTTCCCCGAGCCACTCCTCACTACCGAGAAACCCAGACCGGTTCTCACATCCACCCCCAGTGGAGAATGTCAGCTCTCCATCTTCCCATCCCACGCCTTTCCCCAGGACCGGGCAGGGCTCTTTGCTCCAGCCGGTGCCCGTCCATCCCCTAGGACATCGGCAGGAACGTCTCTCACCGTCCCCGGGGGCGCCTCTCCTCTCAGCTGGGTGGCGAGCAGACTCCGAGCAGCCCCTAGCCTGTGGCTGCTTGCCCGCCAGCAATCTCGGGCTGTGAGCTCACATCCTGCGCCCGCGGACTCCGCCCGGAGCCGCGTGCGGCCCAGCCCTGCCGGCCGGGAAGCCTGAGACTACAAAGCCCGGGATGCACAGCGCCCGGGGCTGGGGGTGTGTGGAGTACGAATCTCCAGAGAGTCTTCCGCGGAGAGCGCGCAGCTACTTCCGGCAGCCATGTTGGCGCAAAGGCCTCTGGGTGCCGTAGACAGCCGTCCAGTCTCCTGGGGCCTCTGTTTCCCAGCAGGCTCTGTGAAATGTTAGTGCTTCCGGTGTCGTGGTGACGTACTGGGTAAGCTGGTTGTGTAGCCGTGGCAGCGGCCGGTGCTGTCTGGCCACGCACCAGCTGCTTCTGACCGGAGAGAAGCTCTTGCTTACATCAGCCTGGGCCGCAGCGTGCCACCGCTACTGGACCGGGCAGGTAGGCTGTGACTTCGGGTCGGGGGTCGGGGGTCGCGGCCGGACCCGGGGCAGAACCTGATAGGCCCGCGCCCTGGGGAAAGGCAGTCCCGGGGCGAAAGAGACGTGGGAATTCCGCTCGACCCTTAGCGGAACGCTTTTGCACCCACTTTAGGGCGGGAGTTTGACGCGTTGATGCTTGCAACGACAGTATGTGGAGACTGCTGCTCGGATAAGTTCAAAGGAATTTGGATAGTAAAGGCAGAACCAGCCCCATTACCCAGCCTTGCTAACTTTCTGCCCAGTGCCCCTTCTATAGGATGGAGCCCGCTCGTAGCAGTGCCTAGCAGAGGGCATGTCATTCTCATCCTCAGGGAGTTCAGTCCCAGCTCTTGTGCTGGGTGTTGTTCAGATACTCAGACAACGCATGTGGTGGGAGTTGGTAGAGAAACTATTATCAACTATCAATCCTTTCCTTACATCCCTTCTTCCATCTTATCTATCTCATTAAACTATCTCCTCCAATCAGACAGTTGGCTCAAGCAAGATTCATGGGAATCATGCCTCTTTCTCTCATCCCCAACCCCCTCATTCAATCTATTTATTACTAAATTCTATCAAATCGACTTATAAAACGTCTTAACTCTGAACACTTGTCTATAGCTGCAAACTTTGGTTGCTGTAATAGCCTCCTGTTTCCACATTCATTCCACAAACATTTACTGAGTTCTAGATGTATGCCGGCACTGTGCTAGGTGCTAGGGTTACAGTGATGAACAAAGTAGGTGTTGCCCTGCCCTTTTGTTCTTTTCAATTAGTTCTCCGGGCTAGGTCAAAGTGAGCTTTCTAAATCTAATTATGTCATTGCTGAGGATTCACTGGCTGCTCATTATTCTTATGATAAAATTCAAGCTCATTGCCTCAGGTTTCAGAGCCCTGTACAGTCCAGCTCTCGCCTCCCTATCTGTTCCATTCTCCCTTTTTCTCACTGTTTGAATTACACTAGGCTTTCTATTCTATTTCTTAATTGCCTTAGGATCTTTACATATGCTTTCCTTCTGCCCCAGAATGCCTCACTTCCTCCTTCACTTGAAAAACTTGGACATCCTTTAGGTATGTGTCACTTTTTCAAAAGGTCTTTGTTGATGTTTCCTGCCCCCTCTTATGAATTGTGTTCTCTTGCTGCACTTCAGGTAGCACTGTGTGCTTTTCTTTATATACTATTGTCACAATTTGTGCTTATTTTCTTCACTACCCTGTCCCCAGAGTAGGGACTCAGTAGAACTTTCTGAATAAACGCATGCTCAGGGAAGGGAGTGGAAGTTGAAGCAGATGTTTGCTTCCTCATGTTATTGAATTTTTCTGTAGTGGTTGGTTTGATTAATTTTCTGGTAACTGTTAAATATGCACATGTGTAATTAGAACCCTAGAACCAGCAGGAAGATATAAAACAGGGTCTCACTTTATCACTCAGGCTAGAAGTCAGTGGCATCGTCATAGCTTACTGCAACCTCAAACTCCTGGCTCAAGTGACCTTGCATGGTACTCTTGAGTAGCTGGGACTTCAGGCATGTGCTACCACACCTGGCTAAGTTTTCTATTTTTTTATGGAGACAGGGTCTTGCTCTTGCTCAGGCTGGTCTCAGACTCTGAACTCAAGCACTTTGACCTCCCAGAATGCTAGGATTATAGGCATGAGCCACTGTGCCCAGCCCAAGAAGACAGATCATTTTACAAAGCCCTTCTGAGGATCTCTTGAGCCCAGGACTTTGAGGCTACACTGAGCTACAATTGTACCATTGCACTCCAGCCTGGGCAACAGAGTGAGACTTTGTCTCAACAAAAGAAAACCAAACAAACAAGTACTATTACAAGGAAGCTGTGTTTCATTCAAAGGAAGATGTTAGCTTACTTCAGTGGCTTCCAGGGAGGCCAAAGCCAGATGGCCCATAGATATGCATTAATTGGCACATACAGTGTTGGATGTGGGTTTTTTCCCCCTTTAAATTTTGAATTCGGTTCTGTGCCTGTAGTTCAAGCAACTAAGGTGCCAGCCACATACAACAGAGCTGGCAGGTTCGAATCCAGCCTGGGCCTGCCAAATAATAATGTCAGCTACAACCAAAAAATGGTTGGTTGTTGTGGCAGGCGTCTGTAGTCCCAGCTACTTGGGAGGCTGAGGCAAGAGAATCACTTGAGCCCAGGAGTTGGAGGTTGCTGTGAGCTGTGATGCCACAGTACTCTACCTGTGGCGACAGCTTGAGGCTCTGTCTCAAAATAAATAAGTAAAGAAACTTTTGAATTAAGTTGGATATGATGGCTCATGCCTATAATCCCAGCACTCTGGGAGGCCAAGGCAGGCAGATCACCTGAGCTCACGAGTTCAAGACCAACCTGAGCCAGCGCGAGTCCCCCCATCTCTAAAAATAGCCAGGTGTTGTGGGTGGCACCTGTAGTCCCAGCTACTTGGGAGGCTGAGACAAGATAATTACTTGAGCCCAACAGTCTGAGGTTGCTGTAAGCTATGACACCACAGGACTCTACCAGTAGCAACAAAGTGAGAATTTGTCTCAAAAATAAATAAATTTTGAATTAGATACCAACATTTTGATATTGGATTTCTGGTTCTCTTAAAATTTAGAAGTTCTGGTAATAGGCTGGGCTCAGTGGCTCATGCCTGTAATCTTAACACTCTGAGGGAGCCAAGGTGGATAAATTGCCTGAGCTCAGGAATTTGGGACCAGCCTGAATAAGAGCAAGACCCCATCTCTTCTTTTTTTTTTTCTTGAGACAGAGTCCCACTATGTCACCCTTGGTAGAGTGCTATGGTGTCACAGCTCATAGCAACCTTAAACTCTTGGGCTTACGCAATTCTCTTCCCTCAGCCTCCCAAGTAGCTGGGACTACAGGCGCCCACCACAATGCCCAGCTATTTTTTTGTTGTATTTGTTATTGTTGTTCAGCAGGCAGAAGCTGGGTTCGAACCTGCCAGCTCAGCGTCCTAACTGCCTAGCCAACCCCATCTCTTCTAAAGATAGAAAAACTAGTCGGGGGCTCGGGGCTTATAGCTCAGTGGCTAGGGTGCTGGCCACATACACCAGGGCTGGCAAGTTCGAATCCAGCCTCGGCCTACCAAACAACAATGACAACCACAACAACAAAAAAACTAGTTGGATGTTGTGGTGCTTGTAGTCTCAGCTACTTGGAAGGCTGAGGGGAAGGGGATCACTTGAGCCACAGAGTTTGGGGTTGCTTTGAGCTGTGATGCCATGGTACTGTACCCAGGATGACAGAGTGAGACTGTGTCTCAACAAAAGAAGAAAAGTTCTGTTAACAGTGAGACTTAATTCTTTTCAACCATTCCTCCTCTTGTGGCCCACCTGCTCTAGAATTCCTCCATTTGGAACTGAACTTCCCGCTGGGTGTGGTGGCACATGCCTGTAGTTTCAGCTACTCAGGAGGCTGAGGCAAGGGGATCACTTGAGCTCAAGACTTTGAGGTTGCTATGAGCTATGATGCCATGGCACTCTACCCAGGGCGACTAAATAAGACTCTGTCCCAAGGTCTCAAGAAGGAAAAAAAAAACAAAAACAACCAAACTTTTCAAAGCGAGCTGGAAGGGAAACCGGTGAGATTGGGAGAGATAGGACAAGGAAGAGGCTGATGCAAGGCAAGGTGATGGTAGCCTTTGGAATACTTGGGTTTTAGAATTAGCATAGTAGCCAATGGCTAGTCCTAACTAGCGTTGCGTCCCCCTTCTTTCTTTCTTTCTTTTTTTTTTTTTTTGGAGACAGAGTCTCATTCTGTTGCCCTCGGTAGAGTGCTGTGGTGTCACAGCTCACAGCAACCTCCAGCTCTTGGGCTTAAGTGATTCTCTTGCCTCAGCCTCCCGAGTAGCTGGGACTATAGGCACCCGCCACAACCCCGGCTATTTTTTGTTGCAGTTGCCACGGCTGTTTTAGCTGGCCAGGGCTGGGTTTGAACCCGCCACCCTTGGTATATGGGGCTTATCACTTCGCCTACCCACTGAGCCATAGGCGCCCCCCACCCTCTTTTTTTTTCTAGAAAGACAGGGTCTCACTCTGTTGCAGTGACCTGATCATAGCTCACCATATGTCAAACTCCTGGGCGCAAGCAGTTCTCTTGATTCACCTTCCCAAGTAGCTGGGACTATAAGTGCATGCCACCACACTTGGCTAATTTTTCTATTTTTTTGTAGAGACAAGGTGTTGTTCTTGCTTGAGCTGGTCTCAAAGTCATGACCTCACATGATCTTCCTGCCTAAGTCTCCTAGTGCGAAAGGATTACAGGTCACTACACCTGGCCATGAATTCTGTTTTTAATTCTTTGTTATGTTCTTTTTTTCAGAATGAGGGTATTTTTGGTATTTTCATCTAGGAAGTGAGGTGTCCTTTGGACCAGGAGTGTAGGGTGGCCTGGAGTGGGAGAACTTTTGGTTCTCTTTTGCTTACAGAATGGAAACAATCTAAACTCCTTAGCTTGGTCCACAGGGTCTTCCTGATCTGGCTCCAGACCATCTTCTTTCCTTTCCTTCCTTATTCAGGATAGGCCCTTTCAGTGACTCCAGACCTTTGTCTGTGCTGCTTTCTCTACTTGGAATGATTTCTGTGGCTTCTTACTTTGTACGTTCTTGATGATACTTTATACCTTTCTGTGTTTTTTGTCAGTGAGGGACTGACCCAACTTCAATTCCCAATTCAGACAAGTGTACATTTTGGGTAATGTTCTTACTCATGGCTTCTGTGTTTAACCTTGATTTTTAATTTATTCAGATTTCTCACTTTCTGTGTTTGAAAATCCTTTTTGGCTGAGTGTGGTGGTGGCTCACTCCTAACTTTCTGGGAGGCCAAGGCAGGTGGATTGCCTGAGCTCAGGAGTTTAAGGCCAGCCTGAGCAAGAGCAAGACCCTTTCTCTACTAAAAATAGAAAAATTAGCCAGGCATGGTAGTGCGCACCTGTAGTCTTAGCTATTCGGGAGGCTGAGGCGGGAGGATCATTTGAGCCCAGGAGTTTGAGGTTGCATTGAGCTATGATGATGCCACTGCACTCTAGCTGGAGTGACAGAGTAAGAGACCCTGTCTCAAAAAAAAAAAAAAAAAAAAAGCCTTTCATGTCTTTTTGGGTATGTAACAGGATATATAAACATGCTTATGGCTCACAACTTAGTTCAGATTTCACTCCCTCAGCCCAAGTTAACTGTTCCATCCTCTGCTAGCTGTTTAGTGATATTTCTGAACGAGGACTTAACACAACATAATTTTTCAGTTTACGTATGTGTCTTCCTCCATGGTCTCCTCCAGGGCAGGCACCATGTTGCATTCGTCTTTGTACCCTCAGCATCTAGCAGTGTTGGCATGTAGTAGGCACTCAAGAAATGTGTGTTGAATGAACGATGCCTGTGACAAGCAGCTGGACTTTATTCTTTCCTGACCCTTGCT
>CAUYPK010118878.1:0-76196 GCA_963574355.1 Loris lydekkerianus
AGATAAGTGGGTGCGTGATGAAATAAAATATTTAAAACCAAAGACTGTTATTTGGTTGTTTTTTTTTCGGCCAGTGCACAATATTTACAAAAAAAATGTAAAATTTTTTCTAAAAAAAAAAAAAAAAAAAAAAAAAAAAAAGAAAGGAATATATATATATATATATGTACGTTGCATATCACATTGACAATGTTAAGAACACAAGAAGGTGAAATGATACACTGGAACAGTGGGAAATATACAGGGGTTCGGAGGATTAGGGATGAGTTTAAGAGAGATTTTGAATGGAGAAATACAGCATATGCTGTATTGCTGCTGCAAGAAGGACAGGTGAGCTTTGTAGGAAAAATAAGACATTTAAGGAAACCTGCTTACATATTAGTAATCATACATGAAAATCTACAGAGAGTGCAAACTAATCAACAAAAACACAGCAATCTCATTGAAGAGTGGACATACAACATGAACAAAAACTTCTCTCAAGAAGACAGATGAGGCCGGGCGTGGTGGCTCACGCCTGTAGTCCCAGCGCTGTGGGAGGCCGAGGCGGGTGGATTGCCTGAGCTCAGAGGTTCGAGACCTGTATGACCAGCAGTGAGCCAGAGTAAGATCCCGTCTCTACTAACATCAAAAACAGCACAGCATCTCCAGAGGAAGAAGAAAATGAACACCAAAAAAGAGTACTTCAAACAAGGAAGAATGTACAAGCATGTTGAAATTAAAAAAAAAAAAAAGAAGAAGACAGATGAATGGTCAACAAACACATGAAAAAATGCTCATTGTCCCTAATCAGCAGAGATATGCAAATCCAAACCACGTCGACGTACCACCTAATCCCAGTGAGAGTAGCCAACATCACAAAGTTCCAAAGCTATAGATCCTGGTGTGGGTATGGCGGCAAGGAAACACTTATACAAAGTTGGTGGGATTAGAAACTCATACAGCCTTTTGGAAGACGTATGGAGAATCCTCAAAGAGCTCAAAGTGGACCTTCCCTTTCATCACACAATCCCATCACTAGATATCTACCCAGAAGAAAAGAAATAATTTGACCATAAGGCCCTCTGCATTAGAATATTTATCACAAAGATGTGGAAACAACCCAATTGCTCATCGTGTGATGAATGAATAAGCTATGGCATATGTAGACCAATGCTTTAGCCATAGGAAAGATGGAGTCTTTCCATCTTTTGTATTTACCTGTATAGATCTGAAGAACATCGGCCTAAGTAAATGATCACAAGAATGAAAAAGCAAGTGTCCCCTGTACTCAATACTACTATGAAACCAGTAGATAAACACCTGAATGTGCGCACAAGAGAAAAACACAATTAAATTCAAATGGGGGAGAAGGGAGAGGATTTTGTAAGCTGAATCCTTTGGGCACACTCTAGGGATTTATGGCATACCTCCCAGGTGAAGGGCTCAACTACAACTTGGAGTTTACCTAACAAATGCAAACAATGTAACCTAATTGTTTATACCCTTGTGTTAATCTGAAATTAGAATAAAAGTCCCATGTTTATTCTTTGGAACAACATTAAAATCAAGTTAAATGTCAATAACAACCAAAGTGACCTACAGATTCAGTAAAATCATTAATAAAATGAAACTTTACTAAATCATCAGTAAAATGAAACTTCCTACAGACAAAAATGGATTTTTAAACTAAAAAGAAATCACACAGTCACCTCAATCGCAAATGAAACTTCAAAGAAATGAAAAGAAGGTCTCACCTTATTACAAAACATATTACATAGCTACCTAATCCAAGCAATGCAGTACTGCCACGGAGAAAGATGTAGAAAGCAATGGAATAGAGGACCAGTCAGAAACCCTCAACTACACTGTCTAATGATGGTCAATCAGGGTGATACCAACATGTAAAGGGGAAAAGACAATCCCTTCAACAAGTAGTGCCAAGGAAATTAAATATCCACAAGAAAAAGGAAGGTTGACCCTTACTGTACATGATATCAAAAGTTAACTTAAAATGGATTCCTTATGTAAATACCAAATGAAAAAATAATGATAGGGGCTTGTCCCAGTAGCTTACACCTGTAATACTAGCACTTAGCTCTCTGGGAGGCAAAGGTGGGAGAAGTGCTTGAGGTCAGGAGTTCGAGACCAGCCGGAGTAACACAGAGACCCCCATCTCTAAAAAATAGCCAGGCGATGTGGTGGGCACCTGTAGTCCCAGCTACTTGGGAGGCTAAGGCAAGAGAATCACATGAGCCCAAGAGTTTGAGGTGGTTGTAAGCTATGACCCAACAGTAGTCAACCCCACGGCAAGTGAGGGAGTCTCTGTCTCTCCAGAAAAACAAACAAACAAATAAACAAACAAAACCCCAAAACACAAAAAAACAATGATAGGTGAAAAGATTTATGAGATTATAAGGATGAATGACTTCCTGGATAAAGATCAATACACAGGTAAAAATACCCACTAGGATGTTTATATTCAGAAATAATAAAAGAAAAATAACCCCCAAATAGGAAGTCTTAGTGAAAAACGTGAGAAATGAAAAATTTGAGCCCTGTTGCTGGGAATGTAAAATAGTGCCAACACTATAAAAACCAGCATGAAATCTCCTCAGACAATTCAAAATCCCATTATCTTAAAAGCCAACAATAACACAACTGGGTACATATTCAAGGAATTGAGGATAGTATGTAAAGGGATATATCCAAACTGAACCAAAAAGACAGCAGCATTATTTGTGCAGGTGTGGTGGTTTAGGCTTATAATCTGGTCATTATAGGAGGCCCAGGCAAAAGGAACCCTTGAAATGGGATGGCACATAATGAGGTCAACACATCAGATCTATGACGTGTCCTCTGTGGACAGAGAATTGAGCACCAGATGGAATCAAATACAGAAGAACACACCACAGGAGAAACAGATTCCAAGGAAATGGCCCTCTCTGTGTCCTACTCAGAAAGCGGACCAAACAGTTCACAGACATGTCATGTAATCAAATAATTTGCCTTGATTTCTGTTTGAGCTGCAGCACCAAGCAGGGTAAAATAATCGACTGTTCCCTCCAAACAACAGAGTGGTAAGCAGAGACAAAGATTTTTCCTTAGAGCTCACAGGATTTAACCTTATGCTAATCTATAGAACCCCCAACTTGCACACTTTCCCACATACTGTTTAGCAGTGTGGCTTCCACACTGAGCCCACCAGAGCTCTTACCTGAGTGCACACCTCTGATCCCTTCCTCCCAGTTTAAATTTCTTGGTCTTTTCACTTCAGTCTCCACAGTCCAGGGCTCATTCCCTTCCTCCAACATGCAGATAACAGTCAAATCAGGAAGTAAGAGTCCTGCGTGTAAAAACAAGGAATCAAGAAGTGCTGCAGCTTTGTCAAAATCCAAGCCCTATGGTTAGGGAAGACAGAGGACATTACAAACGTATCAAGAAAAATATTTCACAAATTCATCCACATAAGGCTGCTTTCTGAATGTGTTGAAACTGTGCTATGCAAACATCAAGCTCTCTCTCAGGACGTACTGAAGAAAGGTTCTGGGTAGAAAATTGGGAACTAGACATTTTTCTAAAAAGTCTACGATTTAGAGCCACAATATGCTCACCCAGGGAGACCAGGTGAGACCAGAACTACTCTTCTGTAGTTCTCCAACATCACGGCCCTGTACAAAGCCTTCTGAGCAGGGTCCAGGCACTGCCACTCCTCCTGAGTGAACTCTATGGCCACATCCTGAATGTCAAGCGTCCCTGAAATGAGAAACATGTTTCACCAAAGAGAGATGGAAAGAAATCTCCTCTTCATAGAAAACCAAAAATGCAGTGAGAAGATTGATGTGATTGAAATACCTGTTTTGAAAGATCTACATTAATATACTTTTCAGCTTGCCATGTGCTGGACTCTACTTTTCCATGAGCAGTTATGACATTCTGTAAATTAGTGTGGATCTCGCTTTTGTGGACATTACAAGAGAAACAAGTATGACATTAACACAGGCCTATATCTGTTCTCTATAGAGGTATTAGGTCTGTTTGACAAATCAGATATTATTCATTGTCCCCCCAGAGTAGGCGTTGTGGGGGGCACCTGTAGTTCCAGCTACTTTGGGAGGCTGAGGCAAGAGAATTGCCTAAGCCCAAGAGCTGGAGGTTGCTGTGAGCTATGATGCCATGGCATTCTACCAAGGGTGACAAAGTGAGACTCTGTCTCTTAAAAAAAAAAAAAAAAAAGCTACTGAACAGTTCCCATGTCATAAGCATGACTCTAAACACTTGGAGTACCTGCTATACTAACAACAGCCATGAGAGAAAGATCTCTTCCCACTTTACTGAGGAGACAACTGTGTCCCAGACACTGTACGAAAAAATTTCCCTGGTGTCAGTGGACTAAAGAGAGCAGAGTAAACACTCTTCCCAGGCAGGGTGCCCGTAGCTCCGTGGTTAGGGTGCCAGCCACATGCTCAGGGGCTGGTGGCTTAGAACCAGCTCAGGCTTACTAAACAAACAAACAAATAAAAAAAATGTCTGAGCGTTGCGGTGGCACCTCTAGTCCTGGCTACCAGGGAGGCTGAGGCCACAGTACTGCCTGAGCCCAAGAGTATGACGCCACGATGGTCTTCTGAGGGTGAAAAAGTGAGACTCTGGCTCAATTAAAAAAAACAAAAAAAACAAAAACAAACACTGACCCCAGGTGACTAGGTAGTATAATTGGGCCTAATGGTTCAAATTGTTAAGAAGCAGACCAGGTTCAGAGGTAAACTGACAGAGAATTACCTCATTTAGAAAAATAGAAACAAGCTCAAGGGTGAAAATATGTAACTGAATAAAAGCTCATGATATGCACATACACACAGCTGTGCTGTTTATATGTTAGCAGTGTTAGTGATGTCAAGTCATTAACATGATAGAATGGCAGTTGCTCAGTGCCTGTCCACCTCCCTGCACTGTGTTGAGTGGCCTCCTGAGGGTAGAAGGCAGAAACTCCTACATGGAACTGAGCCTGTACCAAAACCAGCACTTCCAGGGTGACAACTGAGGCTATGAAAAACTACACAAGAAAAACCATATCAGGGCCTGGTGTGGGACCTCATGCATATAATCCTAGCACTCTGGGAAGCCGAGGTAAGGGGGGATACCTTGAGCTCACAAGTTTAAGCACACCCTAAGCAAGAGGGAGAGTTTATCTCTACTAAAATAGAATGACCTGCAGGGTATGGTGGCAGGCACCTGTAGTCGCAGCAACACAGGAAGAGGAGCTGATGCAAGAGGATCAATTGAACCCAGGGGTTTGAGGTTGGAGTGAGCTATGATATCATGGCACTATACCCAGGGAAACAAGAAAAAAAAAAAAAAAACGGCATGCAAGATGCCATCAACATATTACCACTTATATTATCTGTAAACATATGCTGAAAGCTGTGTGATAGAATATACAATGAAATAATCACTTTGGAATTTTCTCTAGCTATGCATGTGCTTCATGTTGGTAAACCCAAGCATGTTGAGGGGTTGATGTGGGAGGATTATTTGAAGCCAGAAGTTTAATTCCAACTTTGGCAACATTCAGGAAACTCCCTCTGTATACACAGTGAAAAGCAGCCAGGTGCAGGAATGTGCACCTGCACTGTCAGCTACATGGGAGGCTGGGATGGGAGAATGACTTAAGCACAGGAATTGGAAGATGCAGTGAGTGTGATTGGGCCACTGCACGTCTGTCTGGGTAACAGAGATCCTGTCTGTGACAGAAAAAAAAAAAAAAAAGTCCCTACAGGAAGAGCAAAGCCTCTGTGGGATAGAAACACTGAGAATGACTGAACCAATCTATTGCACCCAGACATTTATCTTGACTCCATTTTTAAAATTGAT
The DNA here is from genome assembly GCA_963574355.1 of Loris lydekkerianus. Lineage (NCBI taxonomy): Eukaryota > Metazoa > Chordata > Mammalia > Primates > Lorisidae > Loris > Loris lydekkerianus. Next base: position 5,851 of record CAUYPK010118878.1, read on the forward strand.
GATGGAATAAAACACTCTGTTGTCACAGATGTCTCTCTAACTGTCCATACTATTCCTGGTCATAAACAATTGGGCATGAGAAACACAGTGATTCAGTCCTTTAGCTCAAAACATAGTAGAAAATCAGGCAGAAAAGATGACCCTGAGGATGCCCTTTCCAGAATGTATGACATTACCCCATGACTACAGAAAGCTGGCAGTGCACCCAGATGTGGCCCCTGAATAGTCCCTCCTGCCAATGTAACAGCACTGCTGCCACAGGGTCACCCCCTCTCTACCCTACGGCTGAGGGTAAAGCTCTTCCCAGGACTGTGCCCAATGGAACCTCTTCACAAGGTCATATCATTGGGTCTCAGAGAGTTAGAATTAAAACAGATATGAGAAGAACTGAAGGAAGGCATGGGGGAATGGGAGCAAACATGTCACTCAGAAGGGCTCAGAGCCAGAGAAGATCAGCAAGTCCAATGCCCAGTTCTGAGAAAGGAGAAAGACACAGAATAATCCACCAAGAGTATCGCAGTATCTGAGCAATAGCCATTACTGATTCCTCTTCTTTTCTCTTCCCCCTGATATGCCTTCTTCCTTACTCAACATCAATCTTTAAAAGTCAGTCCTGATTATAAAGAAACATAGTGTTCATGGAAGAATCAACACACTGCCTTTCTGTGCCCAGATCCCATGGAGAGGAAAGACTTCCCATGTAAGAAGATGGTTCTCTCCTGTCCATACAACCAGGAGAATGTAGGGACAATAAACTCTTACAGGATGATGAAGTAGTGATTCTCTGACCCCTTCACCAGACCTCATGCCTGTCGTGGTGACACCCCCACACCTGCGGTAGCAGTGGGAAGCTGGGCTGCACTGAGCTGCCCTCCAGGGCACAGCCCCAAACCCTAGGCAGAGCACAGGCCCTTACTGCTCTGTGATCACAGGCTCAGCTCAGGCTTCAGCAATGGAGGACACAGACCCTTTGTGTTTAGTGCTGGACAAAGACTGGACACACCTGGTGATTGGAACCATTACTGAAGGTGGTTCACAACTGGACTGTGTAAATGGCAAGGGGACACAAGAGAAATGTTTGAGAAAAGCCTCAACACTCTAATGTAAGACCAGTCTTACCTCCACTCAGAGAGCTAAGACCAGGACACCTCTCTCCTTCTCACTCTGCTCTCCCCTTGGATACTTGTCACCAGTATCTGGACAGGGAAATGTGAGGTACCCAAAAGAAAAAGTCAGATGGACCAACATAGTGGGGATGAAGAGAAGGCTGCAATATTAAATAGGGAACAGAAGTCCCCTGTAAGAAGGTGATATCAGCACAAATATTAAGGAAAAAAGGGTGCATGTGACCTGCACTTGAGGGAGGAGACTTCTGGAAAGAGAGACATACAGTGTAAACACCCTGAGGCAGGAGCAACCTGGGGAAAACCCTTGTGGCTGGAGCAGAGGCAGTGAGCAGGACACAAGATGTGGCCAGAGAGGTCCTGGGGGAGCCGAGCGGGGAGAGCCCCGGCCTGAACACTTATTTCTCCTAAGTCTCCAACAAAGTCAAGACCTAATTCCCACTGGTTTTAAGTAAACATATAATTTTTTTTGGTTTAATGCAAGAATACACCAAACACATTGTTGACTGCTCACAAGTTAACCTGTGTTTGCACTTTCATTAGCTACTGCAATTTTTAAAACATAGGGTAACATAGGATATTGTAAAACTTTCTTGATTTTGTCACCCGAAAAATAACCAGTGATATGGAATTACTTCTGGGTAAAATTACCAGTGAACAATGTTATCCAGGCAAGGTGTCTCATGTCTATAATCCTAGAACTCTAAGAGGCTGAGGCAGTTGCTTGAGCTCAGGAGTTTGAGACCAGCCTGAGCAAGAATGAGACCCCACATCTACTAAAAATAGAAAAACTAGCCAGGTATAGTGGCAGGCAACTAGAATCTCAAGTACTTTGGAGGCTGAAGCAAAAGGGTAACTTGTATCCAAGACTGTGAGTTTTCTGTGAGCTATGATGATGTGATGATGCCACAACACTCTACCCAGGGTGAAAGAGGAAAACTCTGCCTCAAAACAAGATAATGGCATGTTGTCTTATATACTATGACAACAGAGTGAGTGCACAGTATGAGAAAATTTTGCTTTGGGGCCATGGTGTTTCCTTATATCAAGATAGCTCAAGAAACATGTGAGTGATACATGTTTCTCTAGGCCCCCAGTTCAAACTAGCTTAAGTACAACTCACGTGGCAGTTACCATGTAAAATATATGACAAGAAGTTCCACAAGCCCCAGGTAGCACAGGGTCGTCCTGCTCTGAGTTGTGAGGACCCCTGGAGAAGATGTTTCTCAGAGCACAGAAAGTTCCCTTAGGACACATGAAGGTGGAGATGCCTGTCACTTGGTCCTGCAGAGAGGTAAGGAAACATCTGGACAAATTCCAGAGTTCACGGGAGAGGGCTACAGGGCTAATGGAGACGTATCACGGCAGGGAGTGGACAGAGATGACAAGAGATTCAAGGAGGAAATCCTGGGCTGGGCACGGTGTCTCTTGCCTGTAAGCCTAGCACTCTGGGAGGTTGAGGCAGAAGGACCCCTTGAGCTCAGGAGTTCCAGGCCAGCCTGAGCAATAGTGACACCCCCATTTCTACTGAAACTATAAAAACTAGCCAGATGTTGTGGTGGGGATCCCCAGTCCAGCTACTGAGCCCAAGAGTTTGAAAGTGCTGTGAGCTATGATGACTCCAGAGCACTCTACCCTGAGGGACAGAGACTCTATCTGAAACAATGAATAAAAATTCAAAATAAAAAGAAACAGAAAATTGACAAAGCCATGCAAGGAGGATGCCAGGCAACCCTGAAACTTTGAGTGGGACTGGCAGTGGTGCACAACTTCAGGGCCAGCAACACCCAGGAGCAGGGACAGACCATTGCCAGGCCCTCAGACAGGGAGTGTGGGTTGATAGGAAATGTCTTCACTTTAATGTTTAAAATAAAAAACTACTCCTATTGAGAACTGAATATTTTTTCTCTAGTCACTATGTATGTATGATTTTCCATACTGACCACTACTCTTGGGGACTCCCAGCTGGGTGCCCCATAATTTAACTCAATTCTAACAGTACAGACATGTGTGGGGCAGCCTTGTGGAGCTGAGCCCTACACTGGTGATTTGATCTCACATCCAGGTAGACAGTGTGATAGCCAAGTTACCTTATGGACACCCTATGGATGTCTGATGGAGAATTGCAGGCTGATGAGGGGTACCCTGGACTTCAGTGACCAGATGTGACATATTGTGTGTTGAGTGCTCATTGACAAGAGGATTGTGAAAGTAGGACTCATACACTGCCCCACTCCTTACCCCATCTCAGATAAAAGGAAGAGGGTGATGCACAAATGAATGGGCCAACTCTCGCCCTCTGGCTGAAACTGGGCTACAAGTGGAGGATAACCTGGGAGACTAGGAATTATTGCATGCACCAGCATTATGGACAGGAGTTGTGCAATTCTCAATTCCATAGACATATATATAAATTTCTTTCTTTCTTTTTTTTTTTTTTTTCTTTTTTGAGACAAAGTCTCACTATGTCGCCCTGGCTAGAGTGCCTTGGCGTCACAGCTCACAGAAACCTCCAACTCTTAGGCTCAAATGATTCTTTCCTCAGCCTCCCAAGTAGCTGAGACTACAGGTGCCCACCACAATACCCGGCTATTTTTTGTTGCAGTTGTCGTTGGTCAGCTGGCTGGATTCAAACCCACCAACTTTGGTGTATGTGGCTGGTGCCATAACCACTGTGCAACAGGCGCTGAGCCAATTCCACTTATATATTACAGCAAATGCTAAACTTAGTAGATGAGAAATAGGGAAAACACTGTGTCACAACTTACTCATCATACACAATCACCTCAAGACCGATCTGGGCTCATTTCTTTGTGTTTCCCTCCCTCATTTTCTACAAACCTCTCATCCTCACCTTCTCCCACCTGCTCTTGCTTTTCTCTTCTCTGTGTGTCCCCCTAGGCTTCTGCTCCTCATTGGGTTGTCCTCTCTCCTGTTCTTCTCACCTACATCCCTCTATTCCTTTTTTGTCCTGCTCTGCTCCATTCTGGAAATGAGTGTCACCTTCTCCAGCTCTTCCTAATACTCTGACTGTCCGGATGCCACCTGTCTCTCCCTCTTTCTTCCTCATCTCTGCTCTCCTCGCTATTATATTTCCTGTTCCTTGTCACACCCCATCTCCTCTCTCTCCCATTCAGCTATGGTTCCTTCTCTGCTGTCCTTGTCACCAGGTGCCCCTCTTGGGTTCCCAGCATCAGGCTGCTCTGTCTGCCCTGACTCCCTGTCATTCCTACCCTCCCAGGACTCTCTGAGGCACCTCTCCATTTACTGCTAGTTGCCCTATGTTGCTTTCCTTCCTCTGTCAGGAGATAGAGGTTTTCTAGAAATTACTTCAGGAACTTTTCTCCCCCTTCTGGTGCGCAGCTTTCTGACAGGCTGGTTAGAATAATATCAAAAACAGAGCAAGTATGGGCCACTCCATTTTGAGCATAAGGCACTCCATCTTGGCTGTGCTGTGACCTCTTCTGAAACCCCCAACTTGCTCAGGACCCAGGCAAAAGGAAGGGGCGGAACTAGGGAACTCAATGCTCAGAGGAGGACCTAAATCTTAAGAGAACAGAACCATCTCAGCGGGAAGCTAGGTAGAACCCCATAGGGCAACAGTTAATAGTACTCCAAAGTAACACTCTCCCCCTCCTACCCTACCTAAAACCTTTAAAATGTAAGCACTCTTGTTCTTTGGGGCTGAGGCCTATTGAGCCTCAGCCCGCCTTCACCGACACGCCAAATAAATTTTAGCATGTCCTTAGGCTTTGTGACTTCATGGGCTGGACTGCTACCCTTTCGTTCTCCTGTCCCTTTGGAAATCCCTCCCACATCCTCTAGTGGGCAGTGTTCGGGGGTCTCGCTCACTCTTCCTATCTACGTTTTCCTATCTCCTCTCTACTGCTCTCCTGTCCCATACTCCACACATTCATAAGTAAGGAATAAGAATAATAGGCTCACTGAAGAGCGCACAAGGATTAGGGATGAAGGGACATTTGGTGTCTCCTTACAAACCCTGGTTTCCTATCCCCAACCCTTATTTAGAGGAGGAAGTGACTGAGGGTAGTCCTGGGCAGCGGAACCCGCCAAAAAGGACCATGGCGGGGTGGGGACGAGGGGACGGCTTAGGGCAGAGGTGGGGTCTGCAGATCCCAGGATCAGGGAAAGGACGCGGCTCTTCTATGACCGGGGCTGCGGCGCTGCCCTCCACGGGTGACTGAGGCGCGGCCTGGGGTCCAGGAAGGGCGTGAACACCCCCGTTGTTGAGGACTTAAGGGGACGCGGAGGGAGTATAGGGGTCACTCAGGGGTTCTATGGAGGATACGGTGCGAAAGGCGGTGAATCCCCGGTGCTGTGAGTGGAGACCGCGACCGGACCTGCTTCAGAGCGACTCAGCTCACAGGGAAGCAACTATCGCTGGAACGTGAATTCAGAGGGCGGAAGGGGCCGCGCAGGGATTTAAGGAATTACAAAGCCATACTCCGCCCTGATGCCGGAGATAAATAAGCAGGGGATTGTGAAGTGAACACCTAATCGGAAAAAGAGGAACTCACCAGAGACCAGGTAGCCGCCTTACCACAGCAGCGGCTTTCGGTGTTGTGAGCATCCTGCGCGCACCTGTAGAGGCCAGGTTGGGGCGGAACCTGATGGTGGGCGGGGCAGGATTAGGGGCGGAGCCTATACTTAACCAGGTCTCCCTCCCCTGGTGCCCAGGTTCTTGGGTGTGGGAGACCAAAGAACAGGGGTCAGGGAACTGGACTCTGACTGTATCAACGTCCGCTGCTGATTAAATCCAGGAAAGTTCCTGCAATTAAAATTAAGTTCTGCAATTCAACACCCCTGGAATGTCTGCAGGTGAGGAAAACCACGGTAGGAATTGCAAAACCTTCCCTGGGCTGAATGTGCAGTTTCATGCTGAGGCCCAACAGAACACACTAGAAATCCTTTCTGTTTCCATTCCCCCTTCACAGTGGAGGGAGAACGTCAAGTCTGAGCTGACGTTGAGGACTTACAGACGGGCAATAGCCAGGGTGTGGAGGCCTCAGGCCAGTGTAAGATGATCACCCAGGGGTGGTTTGAAAAAAGCAATAACTCTTGAATATAGATGGAAATTATGTAAGCGTTCTTTACAGTGGTTATTCTCTTATACTCTTAAGATTATGTACCTTTTTTTTTTTTTTTTGAGATTATGTGCTTTTAAAGTGAACTTCGTTGGCCTGATAGTAGGCTCACATCAATGTTCTAAATGAACGTAAATTCACCTCAACGTAAATTCATTACAAAGGTAATTAGAAAATGCACTTATATTTAAAATTTGTAACATATATGAATATATATGTTATTTGTTTACTTATTTGTTTTTGAGACAGAGTCTGAAGCTGTCACACTTGATAGAGTGCTGTAGCGTCATAGCTCACAGCAACCTCCAATTCTTGGGCCCACGCCATTCTCTTGCCTCTGCTTCCAGAGTAGCTGGGACTATAGGCACCCACCACAAGGCCTGGCTATTTTTAGAGACAGGGTCTCACTCTGGCTCAGGCTGGTCTCAAGGCAATCCACCAGCCTCTGCCTCCCAGAGTGCTAGGATAACATGAAGGAGGCACAGGGATGGCCTTCTTCCCTCGCCCCCTTTTTTTTTCCTAGAGGGAGTCTTACTCTGTCACTCTGGGTAGGGTGCCTGTGGTGTCATAACTCGTAGCCACCTGAATCTATTGGGCTCAAGAAATCCTCTTGCCTCAGCTATCCAAGTAACTGGAACTATAGGTCCTCCAAAATGTCTGGGTAGTTTTTCTATTTTTAGTAGAGACATGGTCTGAGTCTTGCTCATGCTGATCTTTAACTCCTGGGTTCAACCAATCCACCTGCCTTGGCCTCCCAGCTTGCTATGAATAAAGGCATGAGATACCACATTCGGCTAAATTATTATATATTTTAGGTCTTTTCTTTGTTTTCTCCTAAACAATCTTCCTGCTTCAGCTTTATAGGGAGCTAGGATTATAAATGTGCACGACCACATCCAACTCAAAATTATTATATGAAAATGTATTTATTATGTAACTTTTTTTGTGAAGTAATTTTGGATGAAATCAAATCTATTGGATGCCGATATTCCTGGAACAAGCACAAACACATCGATCTTCCTTTGCTCAAAAATTTCACTCTGAGGCTCGGAACCTGTAGCACAATGGTTACAGTGCCAGCCACATACAGTGAAGCTGATGGGTTTGAACCCAGCCTGGGCCAGCTAAACAACAATGCAACAAAAAATAGCTGGCATTGTGGTGAGTGCCTGCAGTCCCAGCTACTTGGGAGGCTGAGGCAAGAGAATCGCTTAAGCCCAAGAGTTTGAGGTTGCTGTGAGTTGTGACACTACAGCACTTTACTGAGGGCCACATGAGACTCTGTCTCAAAACAAAAAGATGTCTTTTGGTGGAGGGAGGGTAATCGGTGGGACCACATCTACGGTGCACCTTACAATGGGTACAGGCGATTGCACTAATGTACACAGCTATGATTTAACAATAAAAAATAAAATAAAATAAAATAAAATAAAAAAGAAAGTTAAAAAAAAAAAAAAAAGACGTCACTCTGAATAGAAATATACCAGCCAGAGGAAGGTGGCACAATGGCCTCTAGGGATTCAGCAATAGAGATTATCTCCTTGCCCCAATATCAAGAAGAAGGGGGATTTTCCCTCTGATTAGTTTTCATTTTCCTCTGCAGATGCTGGTTAACGCCCACACATGTGATTTCCAAGCATCTGATCTTTTTTTTGTTTTGTTTTGTTTTTTTCAAGCATCTGATCTTAGAGAAGGCACACATTAAGAAATTATAGTTCACTATCTTGCACTCTCCCAAAGTTAACCCTAAACTAAACATTTTAAGGTAAACTGTATTTTCATAAAGAACTTAGTTTTTACCTGCCCTTGTCCCATGAGCATGCTCATGTCACAAAATCTGTCTCCAAACAGCACCCTCAATTACAAACTCTAGATCTGCCACTAGAGTGACACAGGAAATAAATGCATTAAACATACACTTTGACCTACAGTATATCAAAGAGAAAAAATGAGACCAAAAAATCATGTACAAACCAGATATTTTTATTAGACTTGAAAATGAACCATGGTATATTTTGCTTCATATCATAATTTGAGAATTGTTTCCCTAATTTTTATTTATTTATTTTTTTGAGACAGAGTCTCTCTATATCGCCCTTGGTAGAGTGCCATGGTATCAAAGCTCACAGCAACCTCAAACTCTTGGACTCAAGCAATTCTCTTGCCTCAGCCTCCCAAGTAGCTGGGACTACAGGTGCCCGCCACAATGCCTGACTATTTTTTTTGGTTGCAGTTGTCAGTGTTTAGCAGGCCCGGGCCAGGCTGGAACCTGCCAGCCTTGGTGTATGTGGCTAGTGCCCTACTCACTGAGCCATGGGTGCAGAGCCTGTTTCCCTAATTTTGTAAAAATCCTCTTTTGTAAAATTCCTTTACTATATTTATTACATAATAAATGTTTCCACACAGTAATCTAGATTCTACTTTTAGAAATATTTTAGGAAATTTAAGTCAATAATATATCACAAACTTTGTTTTGTATATAAAAAAACATTTTTTTTTTTTTTTTTGAGACAAAGTCTCCCTTTGTTGCCCAGGTAGAATAGTGTGGCATCAGCTTAGCTCGAAGCAATTTCAAACTCCTGGGCTCAAGTGATCCTCCTGCTTCAGGCTCTGGAACAAATGGCAACACTGGCTCTGCCCACTACACTAGCAGGCTAACTGTTTTGTAGAGTGATTTTGCTATTACTCAGGCTGGTCTTCAACTCCTGACCTGAACTGAGCCCCCTTATACCCCTCCCAAAGTGCTAGGATTTCAGGTGTGAGCCACTGTACACTATACCTTGTGAGTTATGGGGCAGCAAAAAAGCAATGAAATGTGCAATTAACAAGGTCTTTTCTAACCAAGTTGAGGGATTTCAGGGGGAAATACTCACTGATATCTTAAAAAGTCAAACTGTATCATGTGATATGTGAATATTAACACATTTTACCTCTGTCTTCCCTCTTACTATTCTGTTCATCCAGCTAACAGCAATGTCTGAGTGCTCCCTCCTTTGGCACCAGGTGTAGCTTTAAACCACATGTGGGTACTTCATCTCCACCCCATCCTTAAAATTCATAACATCAACACATGCCACTTCTACTAAGCCAGTGGTTCTCAACCTTCCTAATGCTAAAATGTATTTTCATTGTTAAAAAGGGGTTGCAACCCACAGGTTGAGAACTGCTGCTCTATGTCATATATACACCAGCTGGTGGGGTAGGGGGACTATTCTGCTTTCCTCAGAAACCTCAATGTGCAATACAAATTCTCACATCTCTTCTGGGTAGATCATCACTGTCAACATCCCAAAGGTTAGGTGCATGTGAACAAGCAAGATCCAGGGGAGTGAAGAGTGCAACCTGGGGTCAGGGTTACAAGAGCCAATAGCAGGGGTTCCTACTTTACCCAGCAAAACAAAGTCCCATTTTCAGTGCTGATTCTTAAAAGGACAAGCATGAGATATAGTATTTTAAAATTATGTCGCTGAGTTCTGCAAGGACAAAAGAGAAGTAAAGTTTTTATCCTTATTGCCCAGACATTCCTTTATTTCATTGTAAATTCCATATTAGTGTGTGTATTTTCTTTTTTTCTTTTTTGAGATAAAGTCTTATTATGTCGCCCTGGGTATAGTGCCATGGTGTCACAGCTCATAACAACCTCAAACTCTTGGGCTTAAGCGATTCTTTTGCCTCAGCCTCCCTAGTAGCTGGGACTACAGGCACCAGCCACAACATCTGGCTATTTTTTTGTTGTAGTTGTCTTTGTTTTTTACTAAGCCAGGCCAGTTTGAACCCGTCAGCCCTGGTGTATGTGTCCAGCGCCCTAACCATTGAGCAACGGGTGCCAAGCCTTTTGTGCACATTTTTGCTTAAGGAAAATGCAAGGCCATGTCATGGATCTCACTAGGCACAGGAGAGAAGCAGGTAGAAATACAATCATACAGAGCATGTTCACCCACAGTGACGAATGTTTGAGGGTGTGAGAGTCTGAATGTGCAACTTGCAATTTTCGCTGAACTCACATGAATTTCCCAGGGCAGTGTATAGAGACAATTACTTACCTACTAAGAAGGATGACTTTGTAGTACTCATACCTACCTAGTGCATGTATCCAAAAGAATTTGTTCTTTTGATTTCACCAAAAACAAAACAAAACAAAACTGTCCTAGGTACTTCAACCATAAGAGCCTAAGGTAGTGATTTTCAACTGGTGTGCCGTGGCATACTGGTGTGCCATGAAGAGATCTTAGGTGTGCCTCAAAAAATTTTAACAACCACTAATTTAAATAACTTTTGAATGAAGTTCAAAGCATGGTAAGTACATTTTTATACTCTTTTATTTGATATAAATAACTGAAGTGTGCACCACAAGTTTAGCTGTCGGTTCAAGTGTGCTAGAAGATTAAAAAAAGGTTAAAAAACGGTGTAAGTATTATCTGTTATGAAGTATCCTCCTCAGATGGAATAAAATAATATTTGTAGAAACACTGTGACTCAAATATAGTTTTGAGAAAAAATTTAATTTTATTAGTCAATATGAGGAATTATAATGTATACTGATGAGCATGTACATATGTGACTTCTAAGCATCTCATCTTAGATAACAGGCACATTAAGAAATTTAAGTTCACTGTCTTGTACTATCCCAAAGCTATTCCTAAAGACTTTAAGATGCACTGATTTTTCATATTAATAGAGAAATTAGTTTTTACCTACTGTTTACCTATGACAATGCTCATGGCACAAAGTCTGTCTCCAAAAACAACCCTCATTTGCAAACTCCAAAACTTCTCACTAGAGTAACACAGGCAAAAAATGAATTAAATATACATGTTGGCCTACAGTGTATGAAAGATAAAAAATAAGACAAATACAGCTAAGTCAGGAGGCTTAGGCAAGAGAATCGCTTAAGCCCAAGAGATGGAGGTTGCTGTGAGCTGTGATGCCATGGCAGTCTACCGAGGGCGAAAATAAAACTGTCTCAAAAAAAAAAAAAAAAAAAAAAGACAAATAACACATATACAAACCAGAACATATTATTAGATTTAAAAATGAACCATGGTGTGTATATTGCTTCATACTATAATCTGAAAATTATGCTTTCATAATTTTGTAAAAATTCGTTTTGTACAATTCCTTCATCATATTTATTATGAAATAAACAATTCCACATAATAATCCAGATTGTACTATAAAAAAAATTTTAGGAAATTTAACTAAATGGTATTTTGCTTTTTTTTTTGGGAGACAGAGCCTCACTTTGTTGCCAAGGCTAGAGGGTTATGGCACCAGCGTCCCTCACAGCAAACTCAAGCTCCTGGGTTCAAGCCAGTCTCCTGCCTCTGCCACCTCAATAGCTGTGAGTATAGGTGCCAGGCATACTGCTGGTGAATTTTTCAATTTTTAGTAGAGATGAAGTCTTGCTCTTGCTTGGGCTGGCTGTAAAGTCCTGAGCTCAAGCAATCCTCCCACCTCTGCCTCTCAGAGTACTGTGAGTCCCTGTGCTTGGTGTCACATTTACGATAGTCATACCGTGAGATGCCTTATGTGTACAGCCAAGTAAGGAATGTACTATGCTATTAAAATGAGAAAAATTTAGGTATTTCCTAACCAAGTTGCAGGATTTCAAGAGAAAATACTCTTATTTTAAAAAGTCAAACTGTATTGTGTGATATTTGAATATTAATACCTTTTATACCTGTGGGTTCCCTCTTCTTATTCTGCTCATTTGGTTGGCTAACAGCAATGTCTGATGCTTCCTCCTTTGGCACCAGTTGCAGTTTTAAACCACATGTGGATGCTCCACCTCCACCCCAGCCTAAAACATTATAACACCTCACATATGACAGTTCCTCTCAAGCCATGTATGCACCTGATGGTGGGGGCAGGGATATTCTGCTTTCCTCAGAAAGCCTCACTGTTTAATACAAATTCTCACACCTCTTCCCTGTATAGCATCGTTGTCAATATCCCAAGCAAATATTAGGCACATGTGAACAAGTAAGATCCAGGGGAGTGGTGAAAAGGGAAACCCGGGGACAGTGTTACAAGAGTAAATATAAGTGGTTCCTCGTTATATAGCAAAACATAGTCCCATTTTCAGTGCTGATTCTTAAAAGGAAATGCATGAGGGATAATGTTTAAAAATTATGTCACTGAGTAGTATAAGGAGAAAAAAGACATAGTGTCATTTTTATCATTATTGGCCACAATTTTTTTTTTTTTTAATTTTGAGACGGAGTCTCACTCAGCCCCCCTGGGTAGAGTGCCAAGGAATCATACCCCACAGCAACCTCAAACTCCTTGGGATCAAGTGATCCTCTGGCCACAGCCTCCTGAGTAGCTGGGACTACAGGCACCTGGCATAATGTCTGGCTATTTTTAGAGACTGGGTCTTGTTCTTGCTTAGGCTCATCTCCAACTCCTGACCTCAAGCAATCCACTTGCCTTGGCCTCCCAGAGTGCTAGAATTACAGGCAGGAGCCACTGTGCCTGGCCTCAGATATTCTTTTTTTTTTTTTTTTTTGAAGTAAGTTATATACTACTATGTTTGCATTTTTGTTATGGAAAATGGAGGTTGTGTGCCATGGTCCCTACTTGGCACATGAGAGAAGCATAAGGAAATGTAATTATACAGAGCATTTCATCCACAGTCATGTTTGTTTAAGGGTATAAGAGACTCTGCTATATTTCTTGGACTCACCTAAGTATCATAGGGCAGAGTGTAGAAAGAATAATTTATCTACTATCTACTCACCTAAGTCCATTTACCCAAAAGAATATCTTTTTTGAGTCCACCAAAAAAAATTTGTCTAGATGCTTCAACCATAAGGGCTTAATGGTTCATAATTATTATCTATTATGGAGTATCCTCCTTAGTTCGAATAAAACAATGTCAGTAGAAATGCTGTGACTCAATTACAGCTATGAAAAAATACTAAATTTTTTTAGTTCAAACTGGGAATTTTGATATATCTTGAATAAAACTGTTGCAAATTACAATACCAAGAGGTAAATGATAATTGGCCTCAAGAACATGCTCTACTGGTAGTTCTAATGAAACTGTCTACTCGAATATAACTTTTCTCTCTTCACCTTCTAAAAAAACTTTTTTTTTCTAAAAAAAACTTTTTTATTCAATGTTTGATAAACAACACTGATTGCCATTCAGTGAAGATGACCGCCAGTATCCCTGCCTTTACAATCTTTATTAGTCCTTAAAAACCCACTACTGTCTTCTCATACAATTCTCAGGGTCCAAAGCTTGTGGCCTGTTATCTTCTCTGATTTGGTAGAACAGTTGGTTCCAGTAACCCACAATGCATTAAGAAGGAGTGTGTGCTGAATGCTCGAGGCATGAAGACTGACACCACAGTTGTACAACATTCACTGCTCACTGCCATCCCGTGTGTGTCAGGCAACATTTAACCTCAAAGGATAAACACACAACGACTCACATCTATAAACCCAGCATGTTGGGAGACCAGGTTGGCAGAATTGGTAGAATCTAAAGTTTGAAACCAGCTTAGAGAACACAGTGAGACATTTTCACTCAAAAAGAAATTAAGGAAAATAAGCTTGATCAAATATGGTGTACTGCTACTTCCAGCTGTCTGGGAGGTAGACAGGACAGGATGGCTGGAGCCCATGAATCATAAGATGCAGGGGGCTATAATTACACCACTGCACCTCAGTATGAATAGAAAATGGAATTAACTTCCAAAGGCAATGTCTCTTCCTTCCAGAAAATGGCATAGAAATGATTTTTAGTGATCAATTGAGAGCTGTCATCATGTTGATTCTTTCCAAGACACCACAGTGAAATGTTGGTAAGGTAGGCATATGAAGAGATTTCAGCGTTCAGGCTGAAAGTCATAAAATGTATAGTAGCTTTTGAAAAGAACATAAACTGATGAAATATTGTATAACCGAAATATATTTGACCATGTCCATACATCCTTGCACGTTTGATATAGTATCATTTGATATGGTTCAATGTATTTTGATTTATAGTTACTCTGTAGTCTGTCTCCATGTAACATCAGACGTTAAATGCTGGAGAACCAGCCATTGAGTTATTTCTTTTGTAAACTCTGATGTTCCACAGTAATGGTCCTTGGGTAGCAGCCTCATGATAAACATCTCATTTCTGTGGTTTCACTGAAGATGTGCCTTCAGATATGTAGTAAAAGTGAGTAGTCAGGCCTACATAAAGCCTCTGCCGCATACATTGCATTTATTTGATTTCTCTTTAGGATGGACTCTGTGATGTTCACTAATGATAGCACTCATAATGAAGAATTTGCCACGCTTGAGGAGGCTGCAAAGTCTGTCACACATCAATTCTGTGACGCTGTTCAAAGCATGAAATGTGACCAAAGACCATGGAACATGGGTTACATTTGTAAGGTTTCTGTCCGTATGAATTCTGTGATGACTTAAGGTATAATTTAAACTGAAGAACTGGCCACACTCGTAACATTTGTAAAGTTTCTCTCCTGTATGGATGGTGAGATATTTAAGGTTTGACTTGTGATGAAAGACCTTGTTAAGGTTTCTCTCCAGTGTGTGTTTTCTGATGAAGTGTAAGGGACTACTTTTGTCTGAAGGCTTTGGCACATTCATCACACTTGTAATGTTTACCTCCAGTATGCATTCTGAGACCAACTGTTAAGGACAATTTGTGCCTGAAAACCTTGCCACACTCATCACATTTCCAGGGTTTATTGGCATTACAGATAACCTGATGTGTAATGCATACACATTAGTGTGTCTTGAATACACACTAATTTTTTTCCACAGACATTGCATTTCTAAGGATTCTCTCCAGTATCAAAGCCCTGATGTTGTGTAAGGTTTGAATTGCTGCTAAGGAATTGCTATTGAGGGAGGAGAATCGCTTGAGCCCAAGAGTTAGAGGTTGCTGTGAGCTATGATGCCAGAACACTCTACCAGGGTGAACAAAGTGAGACTCTGTCTCAAAAAACAAAACAAAACAAAACCCAAAAACAAAAAACAACTTTTAAATATAGTTGGAAATTACATAGGTTTCCTCACTCTTGTTATTCTCTTATACTCTTCAGATGAGGTAACCTTAAATACATGTAAGATGAACTTTGTTGGCATCATAATATGCTCACATCAATATTTTCTACATGTACTGCAATTCATGTACATTCAAGTTCATTATGAAGGCAATTGGAAAATATGCTTTATCAACAATTTGGCATATATTCTAGGTCTTTGTTTTCCACTCCTGACAGACTATTGAAGAAGAGAAAACAAAGTCTCTAAAATGGTTACCAGAAGACCATTGGATATACTGACCTACAGAATAATGAAGTCTGCAGGAATTCTTAGTGTACTGCATAGACAGATTCTTCCATTTTATAGAACCCTTCTCAAAGTAAAGCTAGGTTATCAAATTTTAAAGAGCCCCATGTCTGCCAATAACTTTATGGCAATGTTTTGACTTAACATGTATTAGTAAGTATGGTTTTCTCTCTTATCCTTAGTTTTGGAAGATTTCATCCATCTTGAAGTGGTAATCAAGCCAGATATGATGTTGAGCTAAGAAAATTTCCATAATTAAAATATTAGCAGGTGAAAATGAGCACAATGTACAGGCGTGGCACACAGATGAATATGAGAAGGTATATCAGGATTTTTTATATTATTATTTTTTAAGAAATAGTGTCTTGGCCAGGCTCATGCTTATAATCTTAGCATTCTGGGAAGGCGAGGAGGGTGGACTGCTTGAGCTCAGGAGTCTGAGAGCAGCCTGAGCTAGAGCAAGACCCATCTCTAAAAATAGCTGGCCATTGAGGTGGGTCCCTGTGGAGGAATGAACATAATGCTTACAAGGACAGTCACTGGTTCTTAACACATCAAAGGAAATGCTGAGAGCAAGATATTCTCCTAGCAAGACTAAAGATACCTTGTAACTTAGAGGTAAGCCCCCAAGTAACTCATTCTGGAATGAGGTAAGATTGGTCACTTGGTCACTTGATAGTACGCAGGTATTAAACCTTAAACATTTTATGGTACTTCATTGTGGGAGCTGTGGAGAAAGAGCACTAATTTCCTTTTTGTGTGGTCCTTAAGCACGTAGCTCCTGCATGTCATTACTTAGCACTCTTTGCACCTGTTGTGTATCCCCTCAATAAATAGCCACTGCAAAAGTTGTTCACCTTGGGTGAGCCTCACCTATTGCAGTTTATACTCTCAATCTGCATCCTGGCTATTTCCTTCACGTGACTCCAACAGGTCCCTGCAGTCCCAGCTACTCGGGAGGCTGAAGCAAGAGGATTGCTCAAGCCCAAGAGTTTGAGTTGCTGTGAGCTGTGATGCCATGGCACTCTGCCCAGGGGGACAAACTGAGACTGTCTCAAAAATAAAAAAAGAAAGTGTCTCACTAATGATGGCCAGGCAAGCTTTGAATGCTGGGGCTGAAACAATCTAGTCCACGAGATGCTGAGACTACAGGAACTTAGACCTATACCAGCTTATTTTCTTTGTTGTTTATTTATTTAATTTGAGGCATGGTCTTGTTCTGTCTCCTGGGCTAGAGTACAGCAGTGCAATCATAGCTCACTACAAACTCAAAACCGCTGGGTTGACACAGTCCTTTGCCCTCAACCTCCTGGAATGCTAGGATTACAGGCATCTACAGCCATGCCTGGCCTCAGCAAAAATTGTTAAAGTTTTCAAGAAACATTTTCAAACAGGCCCGTTCTCATTTATTGAGTATATATTATACCTTAGGCTACAAAAAAAGAGTGAGAATAGTCATATTCTAACACTGCTACAACAATGAAAATGCTTATCTCTGTAATAATAGAAACTATAACTCAGGTTAGAAGATATTTTATTAAAAAGAATTTTTTTTTTTTTTTTTTTTCACCAGGGCCGGTTTGAACCCACCACCTCTGGTATATGGGGCTGGTGCCCTACTCCTTTGAGCCACAGAAAGGATTATGGGAATAAAGGGAATCCTCCAAACGGAAGCTCTTCAAATATCCAAGGGTCACAAAGAAAACAGATTTTCTTTAACATGGAGCATGAAACAGGGCTACAAAGCACCAGAGATGGGGCTGTGATGAGACCTAGGGTGACCTAAGGTTCTCTGGTCTTGGGAGGGACTGTCATGAAAGAGAGGTTGGTCATTTCAATGACTAGCGTGGTCCAAAGTTCAGGGGTCTGCAGGGAGGAAAAAAAATCTAACTGAGGTGTGATTAAGTCAACTTCACTAACATTTCTCATTGATCAGTGGGGAGAGACAATTCAATAATCTTTCCAGGCCGGGTGCAGTGGCTCTCTGGGAGGCTAGGAGGGATTGCCTGAGCTCAGGAGTTTGAGACTAACCTGAGCTAGAGCAAAACCCACCTCTAAAAATAGCTGAGCATTGTGGTGGGCACCTGTAGTCCCAGCTACTTGGGAAGCTGAGGCAAGAGGATCACTTGGGCCCAAGAGTTGGAGGTTGCTGTGAGCTATGACTCTATGGAGGGTGACAAAGTGAGACTCTATCTCAAAAAACAAAACAAAACAAACACCACTCCCCACCCCAATCTTTCTTAAGAAGGAGGATGGGAATTTGGAGGGTCCATCTCTGTATTTTACTTCTGTAAATAAGGGAGTTTTCACTAGATTTAAGGAAGTTCTGTGAGGAAATGTGGTTCTTTGCTGTGAGCTGTTTCCACAATAACAAAAAGGTAGGTGGGAGGACAGAGGTGATGGTTGGTTTTTATACTTTCTTATTCCCTGATAGTATCACCATCTATTATAACATGAAGCAAAATTCAAAAAATAATGCATACTATATTCCACAAATGAAACACAAGAAAATGTACAGTAATAATAATAGCAACAAACTCATCCCATACCTTCATCTTTGAATGGCACTGAAGGACCCTGAGTGCTCACTTGGCTGTGTGGTGTCTGTTCCTGATATACATAGGAAACTTATTAGGCTGGGCACAGTGGCTTACACCTGTAATACTAGCACTCTGGGAGGCCGACGCGGAAGGAATCGCCTGAGTTCAAGAGTTCAAGAGCAGCCTGAGCAAGAGTGAGACCCTGCCTGAACGAAAAATAGAAAAATAAGCCAGTTGTCATGATGGGCAACTATATTCTCAGCTTCTGGGGAGGCTGAAGCAAGAGGATTGCTTGAGCCTAGGAGGTTGAGGTTGCTGTGAGCTATGACACCACAGCACTTTACCCAGGGTAACAGAGTGAGACTCTGTCTCAAAAAAAGAAACATTATTAATTATTAAAAAATATGGTTGGTCTAGTTGATTGATGAGGAGAAAGTTGAGAAAAAAATCTGAAAGAGGCTCGGTGCCTGTAGCTCAGTGGTTAAGGTGCTAGCCACATGCACCAGGGCTGGTGGGTTCAAAACTAGCCAGGGCCTGCTAAACAACAATGACAATGATAACAACAATAACAACAACAACAACAACAACAACAAAATAGTCAGGCACTGTAGCGGGCGCCTGTAGTTCCAGTTACTGGGAGGCTGAGGCAAGAGAATTGCTTTCCTTAAGCCCAAGAGTTTGAGGTTGCTATGATGTCACAGCACTCCACTGAGGGTGACAGAGTGAGACTCTATCTCAAAACCAAACCAAAATAAATACATACATAAATAAATAAATAAATAAAAGAACAGAAGAAAAATGTAGCTGTAAATCTCCAAAGTCAGAGATGTATATAACTATTAAATTGAATAAAATTGAACTTATATTAAGGAAAATGTTTTTTCTTGAGGGGAAGGAGTAAGCAGGCAGCCAAATGCTATGTCTTCATAAATTTTACCAAAAAAATAGTAAAATATTTTTCTTTTCCATTTTCTGGCTGATCATGGAAAAAAATGTGCACATAGCTGCATGAATTTTATAGTCATAATTAGATAATACAAGCAGTAGCTGAAATGTACCAACTCATGAAAATATTTTTTTCGTTACAAACACAAAGAAAGTTCTCTGGTTTTCTCTGACCTGGGAAAGAAAGCTGTAGGTGAATTGTCAATTCAGATTTGGTATATAGAGAAGAAATACTGATGTGGATAAACTAGATATTCCATTAAAAATCTTTTTGTCCACCAACCTGCAGAATAGTTTCTAATCCCTCCTCCGTGAAGACCTACTAGGGCAGTGGTTCTGAACCTTCCTAATGCTGCCATGTATTTTCATTGTTAACAAGGGGTCATGACTCACAGGTTGAGAACCGCTGTACTCGGGGTTAGTGAATCTAAAGTAGTAAACACTACATAGTAACTCAGAGTCTGATCAAATCTAGAACATCATCCAAGAAATGATATTAATTTCATTTCAAAAATACTGGGAAAATAAAACTGAACTTAAAGAGGACCCTTATCCAAAATTCCTCTCTACAATAAAAGCAGAGAAAGAAAATTTTATGACTTAATGAATCAGCATTAAGCCAGAATGTGATGGGCAAGAGACACAACCTGCTAAGACAATGGTTCTCAACCTTCCTAATGCCTCCTAATGCCACGACCCTTTAATACAGTTCCTCATGTTGTGGCGACCCCCAACCATAAAATTATTTTTGTTGCTACTTCATAACTGTAACTTTGCTACTGTATGAATCATAATGTAAATATGTGATATGCAAGATGTATTTTCATTGTTACAAAGGGATCGTGACCCACACGTTGAGAACTGCTGTGCTAAGAGAAGAAACAGGAAGACATGTCAGGTTTTCATCTGTCTGTACATGTTCTCAAGATAAACACTAATTAGCTTCAGGAAAGAGAAGCTGTAAGCACCCTTGATCACATGTGGTTCACCCTGATTCTATTTGGTAATTGTGGTGACCATCTCCCTTGGCTAATTAGCTTTATCCAGAGGGATGGGAAACCCTAATGCACATATTGGTGACAGGAGGTGGGTTTCCAGCTTGGAGCCAGTCTCCGTTCACTGGGCCAGGGCAACCTCTTCCCCAAGCCTAGCCCTAGTTGAGTCCTACTCATCTCACCTGTTGGACACAGGTCTTCACCTGCTCTCAAAAGGTGCTCTTTGTTAAAACCCTATTCACTTTCACTGAAAAAAACAAAAAACCTCAGCATTCAATATAACCACTTACTAAAACTCTAATCTTTATGTTTAAATTGTTTGACATATTGACAACAGGGAAGCAGGGGGTTAGGAGAGATGCCTCTTGAAAGGAATACTGAGGACCCAGCTCCTGGGGGCAGGACAAACACCTGGTGAGGGTCCCAAGGAAGGGAGATGGGCCCATTGAAACTTCCCTCCAAACCTGCCCTTTACCCAAAGTTAGGTTCCCTCTTCACTGTCCATGGGCCGGCCCAGGATCTGCCCCCTCCCCCTCACTGCCTGCAGTTTCCCACAGAGCACAGAGCTAATCAAGTGTGTGAGTTTCAAGCTTTCTGGTTCCACCTACTCTTTTTTTTTTTTTTTTTTTTTTTTTGGAGACAGTCTCACTCTGTCAGGGTAGGGTGCCCTGGTGTCATTATAGCTCACAGCAACCTCAAACTCTTGAGGTCAAATCATTCTCTTGCCTCAGCCTCCCTAGTAGCTGGGATTATAGACACCCACCACAATGCCTGGCTATTTTTTAGAGATGGGGGTATATCACTCTTGCTCAGGCTGGTCTCAAACTTCTGAAGTCAATCAATCCTCCCAGCTCGGCCTCCTGGAGTGCTAGCCACTGTGCCTGGTGTCTAACTTACTCTTTGCAGCACTTTACTCCAACCACATTTGGTATCTACAGTCTCTTCAGAGGTTTTTTTTTTTTTTTGTTTGTTTGTTTGTTTTTTTGAGACAGTCTTACTATGTCCCCTGGGTAGAGTGCTGTGGCATCATAGTTCACAGCAACCTCAAACTCTTGGGCTTAAGCAATTCTCTTGCCTCAGCCTCCCAAGTAGCTGGGACTACAGGTTCTGCCACAATGCCCAGCTATTTTTTTTTTTTTTTTTGAGACCGAGCCTCAAGCTGTCACCCGGGGTAGAGTGCTATGGCATAACAGCTCACAGCAACCTCCAACTCCTGAGCTCAAGTGATTCTCCTGCCTGATCCTCCCAAGTAGCTGGGAGTACAGGCACCCACCACAACACCCAGTTATTTTTTGGTTGTAGTTGTCATTTTTGTTTGGCAGGTTCGGGCCGGATTCAAACCCCTCAGCTCCAGTGTATGTGGCTGGCGCCCTAGCCGCTTGAGCTACAGGCGCTGAGCTGTGCCCAGCTATTTCCTTGTTGCAGTTGTCACTGTTGTTTAGCAGGCCAGGGCCAGGTTCAAACCCGCCAACCCTGGTGTATGTGGCTGGTGCTCTAGCTGCTGAGCTATAGGTGCCAAGCCCTCTTTGGAGGTTAAAAATCCCCATTACTCCCGAACAGAGGGCAGCAAGTCCCAGCATTGCAGTGACAATTCTCAGGCCTGGTAGATCTCTAGCTTTTACATCACTTTATAACCTGTCTGCAGGATACTCCTCTTTTCCCTAAGGTGGGTGATAACAGCCAGGAAAGAAGATGCATCACCCCAGGAAGCAGGATGGTGTTAACATTAATTTTGAACAGTGGTTGCTGTTCAAAATTATGAACCAACTGACACTTCCGTGTTTTTTATTAACCTTATCCTCTTCTTATCCACTTTACTGACTCCTTGTTCTGATCTCCTACCTGCTTGATGTTGGCTTACAATCTTCATGAAGCACTTTAATGAAGCTTGCCACTCCATGTTATCTCAGCTGCTGAAAAACTTGGTGGCATCTTCCGTTAGGCCCCATATTTACTTGTTTTCAAAGGGCTCAATGGGTTGAGACACCCTGGACATAAAATTGCTCCTCCATAGGATTTCATGATGGTGGTTTGGGGAACTCATACCAAGATACCTCAAAAAGTATAACTCCTTTCCTTCCCCAGATACTTCAACTTTTCCTTCAGGATACTCAACTTTTCCTAAAGATGGCTAGGACTGGGATGTAAGAGGGAGAACTCGGGGTCAGGGAAAACAAGATTACTCAACAACAAGAAGCAAGATACTATTGACATTAATTGCAAACCACTTGGTGGCTGCTCTGGTGTGAACTGAGGGACATTTTAATATTTTAGATTCACTTTAAACTCCCTATCCCTTAACTCCTGCTATCAGAAGAATGAAAAACCACATACCATATAGATTGTTTCAATCTTGCTTTGAATTCTAAACCTCAACCCACAGGTAGGACCCTGGAAACATTTTCTTTTTGTTTTTTAGGGAGGGCATTACTCTGCTGCCCTGGGCAGAGTGCAGTGGAGTCATAGCTCACAAGCAACCTCAAACTCATGGGCTTAAATGATTCTCTTGCCTCAGCTTCCGAGTAGCTGTGACTACAGGCACGTGCCACCACATCTAACTAGTTTTTTCCATTTCTTTTTTTAGTAGAAACAGGGGTCTCATTCTTGCTCAGGCTGCTCTTGAACTCCTCAACTCAAGCAATCCTCCTGGCTTCCCCTCCAAGAATGCTAGGATTATAGACGTAAGCCACTTGGGCCCAGCCATGTGGAGACTCTTAATGCTCTTCTTGCCCACCACTTATGCCCAGGCATCTGGGAGTCTCCTCAAATCCCGCAAGACAGTTCACTTAGTTTTTTTTTTTTTTTGTTGTTGATACAGAATCCAGTTGTCTGTGACAAGTTCATGAACAAAGAATAAGGATAAGAGAACTATGTAAAACAAAAAGCATAAAATGATTTCCTAAACCCAAATTCTAAAATATTATTTACTAAACATAAATCTGTCAAATGCTTTTCTTTTCTTTTCAAGACAGAGTCTCCCTCTATTGCCTTGGGTAGAGTGCCATGGCATCATAGTTTATAGCAACCTCAAATACCTGGGCTCATACAATCCTCCTGCCTCAGCCTCCCAATAGCTGAGACTATAAGCACCCACCAGTCTAGTTTTTCTATTTTTAGTAGGGATGGGGTCTCAATCTTGGTCAGGTTGGTCCCAAACTCCTGAGCTCCAGCAATCCATCCACCTTGCCCTTTGAGAGTGTAGGATTACAAGTGCAACACACTGTGCTCAGCCTCAAATGTTATTCTCAAAGTGACAACTTGTGTGACTTTTTTCAATTGCTTCTTATAAGTGTACATGAAAAATACACAGGGTGTTAGCCAGCTGCTTGTAGTCCCGGCTACTTAGAGGCTGAGGCAAGAGGATCACTTGAGTCCAAGAGTCTGAGGTTGCTGTGAGCTCTGATGCTATGACACTCTACCTAGGGGTGAGAAAGTGAGAGTCTTAAAAAAACAAAAACAAAAACAAAAAAAAAAAGAAGAAAGAAAAATATACAGGGTGGACATAAAGTTTGTGTGCAATTTAAAGTTATAACTATTTTAAATTGCACATGAACTTTATGTCCACCTTGTATATCATATATCAAAAATATAATTTGGAATGGCACCTGTAGCTTATCGGCTAGGGTGCCGGCCACATATATCGGGGCTGGTGGGTTTGAGCCCAGCCCAGGCCTGCCAAACAACAATGGCAACTACTACAAAAAAATAGCCAGGAGTTGTGGTGGGTGCCTGTAGTCCCAGCTACTTGAGAGGCTGAGGTAAGAGAATGGCTTAAGCCCAAGAGTTTGAGGTTGCTGTGAGCTGAGATGCCACAGCACACTACTGAGGGTGGCATAGTGAGACTATGTCTTAAAAAAAAAAAAAAAAAAAATATATATATATATATATATATATATATATAATTAATGTAAATGAATTAAAAATATGTTCTTCAAATTGTAAGGAATTTGAAAAATGCAAATATTAATGCATATTCAATTATATGCATACTGAAAAAATTTTCTTAATATTCCATTTAATGTTATTGTTACTACTTACTGTTATTGGAGCAGAAGCTCACTATCTCACAGACACGATTCACTTGTAATTTGATTGTCCATAACTGTGCTTAAATGATGCACAGTGGGCTTGGCGCTTGTAGTCCAGTGGTTAGGGCACTGGCCACATACACTGGGGCTGGTGGGTTTGAAACCAACCTGGGCCTGCCAAACAATGACAACTACAACAAAAAAATAGCTAGCTGTCATGGCAGGTGCCTGTAATCCCAGCCTCTCAGGAGGATGAGGCAAGAGAGTCGCTTAAGCCCAAAAGTTTGAGATTGCTATGAGCTGTGACGCCACGGCACTCTACCAATGGTGACATAGTGAGACTCTGTCCCAAAAGAAAAAATAAAAAGATGAATCACAGTGGCTCATACCTATAATCCTGGCACTTCAGGAGGCCAAGGTGGGAAGATCCCTTGAGGGCAGGAGTTCAAGACCAGTTTGGCTAACATACTGTGGTGCCCTGTATCACAAATAAATACATAAATCAATAAATAATAAAACATAATTGTGCTTAAGACTCCATGGTGGATGAATAGATAAATGACAAAAAAGTAGAAAAACAGGCTGGGTGCAGTGGCTCATACCTATAAGCCTACCACCTTGGGAGTCTGAGGCGGGTGCACCATTGAACTCAGGAATTCAAGACCAGCCTGAGCTAGAGTTAAAACAGCCAGGCATTGTGGCAAGTGCCTGTAATCCCAGCTACTGAGGAGACTGAGGTAAGAGGATCGCTTGAGCCCAAGAGTTTGAGGTTACTTGAGTTATGATGATACCATGGCACTCTACCCAGGTGACAGGGTCAAACTCTTGTCTCAAAAAAACAAACAAATAATCCCCCCCCCCCCAAGAACAGATAATTTATACATTTCCAATAAGATAAAGGAATTTTGTATTCCTCATATATTACAAAAGAAAGATTAGACAGTGTGAAGGTATCTCTCATATCAAGGGGCTGACATCTGGGAAACATGGATGGAAAAGCTAGAGGTGTTCAGCAGCCACCAACTGTGATTAACATGAAGGACACAATCTTGAACATGGTGGAGAAACCTGAAACGATGCAAAGGATACAGAGCAACTTGGACTCAGAACTCCACACTGTGATGCTAGGACAATGGTACTCATTGCTCATGAGCGACAGTGGGGATTCTAACTTCTGGGGGGACAACGGATTCTAGCTGTGGTTGGATGAGGGTGCTGCAAAGGATAGAATTGAACCAGAATGTCTGAAATATACCTCAGTGAGCCCTGCACTCTGTGGAAAATGGGGGATGGCGCTTAAGATGTATCCTAAATGGGGCCATACAGATCTTGGGTGGCAGTCAGTGTTCATGAAAAATGATAAGAATTCTGGTGCAGTGGCTCACGCCTGTATCCTAGCACTCTGAGAGGCCGAGGTAGGTGGATCACCTGATCTGAGGAGTTCAAGACCAGTCTTGCAAGAGCAAGACCCTGGTCTCTACTAAAAATAGAAAATTAGCAGGTACCATGGTGAGGACCTATCATCCCAGCTATTTGGGAGGCTGAGGCAGGAGGATGGCTGGAGTCCAAGAATTTCAGGTTATTGTGAACTATGACGCCAATGCACTCTACCCAGGGTGGCAGAGTGAGACCCTGGCTCAAAAAAATAAAAAGAAAAATGATGAAAATTCTATCCCTGACGATGGTAGATACTGCCTTCTGAAGGCCACTGCCTTGGCATGCCAACACATATTTCTTCAACTCCTTAAGGATGGATATTTTATTTTTTTGAGAGGGAGTCTCACTCTCTTGCTCCAGGCTACACTGTCATGGTGTCAGTCTAGCTCACAGCAACCTCAAACTTCTTGGTTCAAGACATGCTCCTGCCTCAGCTTCTTGCATACCTGGAACTACAGGTACATGTGACCAAGCCTGGCTAATTTTTCTATTTTTAGTACAGACGGGGTCTGGCTCTTGTTCAGGCTGGTTGGTCTCTAAACACCTGAGCTCAAGAGCCACCTCTCTGGCGTACAGTGTATAAAATGGAAGAAAAAAAAAAAAAAAAAGACAAAAAACTCATATACAAATGAGAAGATTGTATTAGATTTGAAAAATGAACCATGGTATATGTTGCTTCATACCATAATCTGAAAATTATGTTTCCAGAATTCCGTAAAAATCTTTTTAAATAAAAATTTCAATCATATTCATTATATAATAAACACTTCCACACAATAATTTAGATTCTACTATAAAAAATATTTTAGGAAATTTAACTAAGTGGTATTTCACAAACATTGTTTTTTAGAGACTGGATCTCACTCTGTTGCCCAGGCTAGAGTGCTGCAGCATCAGCATACCTCACAGCAACCTCAAACTCCTGGGTTGAAGCAATCCTCCTGCTTCAGCCTCTCCAATACATGGGACTACAGGTGTGTGCCAAAACACCTGGCTAATTTACTATTTTTTGTAGAGACATGCTGAGGCTGGTCTCTAACTGCTTAGCTCAAGTAATCTTCCCACCTCTTCCTCTCAGAGTGGTAGGATTAGACACATGAGTCAATGGGACCGACTCGGCAAAAATTTTCAACAGTCATACTGTGCAATGCCACACAGTATAACCAAGAAACATACATAGTGTGCTATTAACATGAGAGAAATAGGGGTCTTTCCAGATCAAGTGGGGGTAATTTCAAGAAAAAAATTGCAGTGATACCTTGAAAAGTCAAACTTCATTGTGTGATACTTGAATACTAACATCTGTAATCTCAGCATGCTGGGAGGCCAGGTTGGGAAAATTGCTGGAATCTAAAGTTTGAAACAAGCCTGGGGAACATAGTGAGATATTTTTTTTCTCAAAAACAAGTTAAGAAAAATCAACTGGACTCAATATGATGTACTGAAGTCCTAGCTATGTGGAAGACAGAGGGAGTATGATAGCTGAAACCAATGAATTATAAGGTGCAATGGGCTATGGCTAGGATCACAGCAGTATCCTTTGCCCAGGGTTACAGAATGTCTAGAAAAATAGAAAAAAAGAAAAGTTTAATCTTCAAAGGCAGTGTTCTTTGCTTTCCAGGAAATGAGATAGAAGTGATTGTTTTTTTTTTTTTTTTTTTTTTTATTTGCAGTTTTTTGCCGGGACTGGGTTTGAACCCACCACCTCCGGTATATGGGGCCAGTGCCCTTCTCCTTTGAGCCACACTTCCCGAGATAGAAATGATTTTCAGTAATCAATTGAAAGCTGTCATTCCACTGATTGTTTCCCAGATACCACAGTGAAAGGTTGGTAAGGCATATGAAAAGATTTCAAAATTTGGGTTGAAAGTCATAAAAAGTACAACTTCAAATTATAAAATATTGTATAACCTAAGTACAACTGACCATATGTCCTTGCATGTTTGGTATGTACGATAATGTCATGAGGTTCAATGCATTTTGATATAGTTACTCTTCCATCATGTAACATCAGACATTAAATACTGGAGAACTAGAGACCGATTTATTTCTTGTGTAAACTCTCTGACAATCCACAGTAATGGTCATTGAGTATTAGTCACATGACAAACATTTCATTTGGGTGGTTTCATTGAAGATGTACATGTAGAAGTGTAGTGAAAGTGAGTGGTCAGGCCTGGATAAAGCCATAGCCACACACATTGCATTTGTTTGATTTCTCCTTAGTATGGACTCTGTGATGCTGATTAATGATGAAACGCATGATGAGGAGTCACCATCCTCAGTGAGTCTGCAGAGTCTCTCACAAATGAATCCTCTGATGCTGTGCAAGGTATGAAATGTGACTAAAGACCTCACTGCATATATTACATGTGTAAAGTTTCTTTCTCATATGGATTCTGGGATGAGCTTTAAGGTGTGATTTTTCGCAAAATGCCTTGTTACACTCATTGCATTTCTAAGGTTTCTCTCTAGTATGGATTCTTCAATGAGTAGTAAGGGTTAATTTTTGACAGAAAACCTTGCCACACTCATTACATTTATAAGATTTCTTTCCCAAACAGAAAGCCTTATGATTTTTAAGGTTAGATTTTTGAGAGAGAATTTCCCACCCATACTTCATTAGTAAGGCCTGTCTCAAGTATGAATACACTTATGGTGGGCAAGGGTTGAATTGTTACTGAAGACCTTACTGCACTCATCACATTTGTAAGGTTTTTCTGTATGGTTTTTGTGATCATCTTCAAGGTTTGAGTTTGCACAGAAGACCTTGTCACTCTCATGTTTATAAGGCTCTCCAGCATGAGTTTGCTGATGACATGTAAGGAATAACTTTAATCTGAAGGTCTTGTCACATTTGTTACATTTGTAAGGTTTCTCTCCGGTATGGATTGAGCAGTGATTTTTCAGGTTTGATTTGTGATGGAAGACCTTGCCACACTCACTGCATTTGTAAGGTTTCTCTCCAGTATGTGTTTTCTGATGAATTGTAAGGGATATCTTGTGCCTGAAGACCTTGCCACATTCATTACACTTGTAAGGTTTTTTTCCAGTATGAATTCTGAGATGAACTGTTAAGGATAATTTGTGCCTGAAAAACTTGCCACAATCATCACATTTGTAGGGCTTATCTGTATTATGGATAACCTGATGTATATGAAGGCTCGAACACAATCTAAATTTTTTTCCACAGTCATTGCATTTGTAAAGTTTCTCTCCTGTATGGACTGTGTGATTTTTAAGGTGTGATTTCTGACGGAAGGCCTTGCCACACTCATTGCATTTGAAAGGTTTCTCTCCAGTGTGAGTTTTCTGATGAACTGCAAAGAATATATTCTGACTGAAGACTTACCACATATATTACACTTGTAAGATTTCTCTCCAGTATGAATTCTGAGATGACCTGTTAGGGATAATTTGTGTCTGAAAACTTTGCCACATTCATCACATTTGCAGGGTCTATCTCCATTATGCACAACCTGATGTTTACAAAGCCTAGAACGCAAATAAAATGTTTTTCCACACACTTCACATGTATAAGGTTTCTCTCCTATATGAATGCCCTAATGTTGTGTAAGGTTGGAATTGCAACTAAAGCCCTTACCACACTCTTTGCATTGGTGAGGTTTCTCCCCACTATGAATTGTCTGATGTTGAACTAGGTGTTCACTTAGCCTGAAGACTTTGCCATAGTCATCACATTTGTAAGATTTCTCCCTAGTATGAATCATTGCATGTTGCAGTAGGTGTGTATTTTGCCTGAAGACACTGTCACACCCATTATATCTGCAAGGTTTCTCTCCAGTATGGGTTCTCCAATGTTGTACAAGGTCTGAATTGAAACTAAAGACCTTGCCACATTCATGACATCTGTAAGGTGTCTCTCCAGTGTGAATTCTACGATGACCTGCTAAGTTTGAATTTTGACTGAAAATCTTGCTGCACACATCACCTTTGTAAGGTTTATCTGCTTTATGGACTACCTGGTTTGTATCAAGCCTTGAAAGAACACTAAATGCGCTGCCACAGTCATCACATTTGTACGGTTTCTCCCCAGTATGAATACTCCGATGTCATCTAAGGTATGAATTGCAACTAAATACCTTGCCACATTCATCACATTTGTAAGGATTATCTCCATTATGGATTTGCAAATAAGTTCTAAGTGCTGAGCGCACACTAAATGTTTTGCCACAATCAACACATTTGTAAGGTTTTTCCCCAGTATGAATTGTCTGATGTCGAGATAGGTGCGAGTTTTGATTGAAGCCTTTGCCACACTCATTACATCTGAAAGGTTTCTCTCCAGTATGGATTCTCCAATGTCGAATAAGGTTTGAATTTTGCCAGAAGACTTTGCCACACACGTTACATTTGAAAGGTTTTTTTCCAGTACGGATTACCCCTTGGACAGGAAGGTTTGAAGACACATTAAATACTTTGCCGTGCTCATTACATCTGTAAGGTTCTTCCCCAATCTGTGCTTTCAGTTCCTGCCTGAGTATTAGAGAATTGATTAAATCATTCTTGCATGTATTACATATGTGGGTTTTGAGTTTAGAAGGAATATTTTCAAGTGGTGAAAATGAGGTAATATGGTTGAGAGAGTTTTCAACTTCATTATATTCATCAATTTTTCCTTCAGCTTGAAAATGCTGATTTTCAGGCAGATGGAATGGAAAGTTTAATTCCAGTTGATTTTTAATAGGCTTGTTTCCTGCATCATTTCCCAACACACAGGTCCTCCCTAAAAAAGCAAAACAATAACAACAACAACAACAACAAAAACCTATGGATCTGGAGTTCCAAGAGTCTAAGAAAAAGAGTACTATCTGTCCAACTGACTCAGACATTGAAAGGAACAGCAGTATACTTTGCATGGCACATTGGCAATGCTGAAAACATAAAGAAGTGAGGGCATAAACTGGAGCAATGGGGGGGGGGGAGCAGGAGCCAGGAGGATTATGGGTGAGTTTCAGAGAGATTATGAACACAGAAAAACAAAAGGAGCCAAAAGCTTCTGAAAAAAGCAGAAATGAGCTTTTTAGGGAATATAAGACATTTAAAGATAGCTGTTTACACTTTAGTAATAATATATGAAAACAGCCAGTGACTACAGACATACCACCAGAACAGGAGTGAGTGCTCCAAGGTCATTTATAAGTGGCTGATAAGTGAACGTCCTCTACTGCATAATTATAGGGCAAATGGATCAGGAGAGGTGGATGTTTTACCAGGGCCAAACCTAAACTAAAAATTACAAGGCTGAGAAAAAGAAAAAAAGTATGCCCAAATAAAAGTAACCAAATAAATGTCCTAAAACAAGTCACCATAAGGTTGCTGGGAGCTATGATGCCAAGGCACTCAACCCCAGGGTGACTGAGTGAGACTCTAGCTAAAAAAAAAAAAAAAAAAGACTATGGGCATTTTTCAGCAGAACCCTTACCTGCTAGTGGGCAGTGGGATGGTACATTTAAAGGATAGAAATTTGTCAAGTAAAAATACAGTAATATAGTGAAAATCTCTTGCAGAAACAAAAGAGAAATTTAGACTTTCCTAGAGAAAGAGCTGAGAGATCATCAGTGCTACAGATTTGTTAGAACAGAAATGAAAACATGAGTCCTTCACTATCAAACAAAGGTCTGTAGGCAGTAACTCCCAATCTTAAGAAAATATAAAGTTCTCCACCGAAGATTAAAAAATGATTAAATATTCAAATACGTAGTTTTTTGATTAACTTCTGCCTTGACATCGAATTCCATTCTAGCATTTGAATTACAAAACTATGAATGGTACCACAAGATACAGAGAATAATTTTTTCTTTTTTTGTAACAGAGTCTCAAGCTGTTGCCCTTGGTAGGTATCACAGCTCACAGCAACCTCAAACTCTTGGGCTCAAGTGATTCTCTTGCCTTAGCCTCCCAAGTAGCTGGGACTACAGGTGTCTGCCACAATGCCTGGCTATTTTTTTGTTGCAGTTGTCATTGTTGTTTTGGTTTTGACCCCACCAGCCCCAGTGTGTGTGGCTGGCACCGTACCCACTGAGCTATGGCCACCACCAGAAATAATTTCTGACAATAACATAAAGTGAGGGCAGAGTTGAAAAGGAGTGGTTTTTGTGTATAACTTATGTGAATCTGTTAACATTTAAAATAGAATGTCATAAATTTATGATGTATGTTACTGTAATGGTAAGTGCAAAAAAACTATAAATACACACAGAAAAAAAAAAGTATGAAATAAAATCCCAAGCATGTCATTACCAAAAGTGAACAAAACACCAAAGTCAATAAGAAAGAAATAAAGGACAAATCTAGAAGATGTTGCATATTCTGCACATAATAGGTGACAAAATGGCGCTAGCAAGGCCGCCCTATAACCAGTATTTTTAAAATGTTTAACTTTGTAATCAGAAGAAAACAGGATCCAACTAAACCCTGTCCAGAAGAGACGCCCTTGAACTATCAGGACATACACAGTCTGAAAGTGAAAGGATGCAAAAAGATGTTCCAAGCAAATGATGACCAGCACAGGGCAGAAGTGACCACACATAAGAGCATCGATGTTTACATGAATTGTTATGAGAGACAAAGTTTATAAAATGATAAAAGGGTGGGTAGCACCTATAGCTCCATGGGTAGGGTGCCGGACACATTCCCCAAGGCTGGTGGGTTCGAACCCGGCCCACGTCAGCTAAAACAACAATAGCAACTACAACAAAAAAATATCTAGGCATTGTGGGGTATGCCTGTAGTCCCAGCTACTTGGGAAGCTAAGGCAAGAGAATCGCTTAAGCCCAGAGTTTGAGATTGCTGTGAACTGTGATGCCATAGAACTCTACCTAGGGTGACAGCTAGAGACTCTGTCTCAAAAAAAAAAAAAAAAAAAAAAAAAAGGAAAGAAAAAAGGGTGAATTCATTGAAAACATATAACCATTCTATATACATATGTAGGCAGCAAACATTAGACCCTCTTAGAATGGAAAATTGTCAAAATTCAAAGAAGAAATACATGCATCCACAATATAGTAGTATATCAATACTTCATTTTCAAAAACCATAGACTCAGGCTGGGTGCAATGTATCATGTCTGTAATACCAGCACTCTGGGAGGCAGAGGCAGGTGATGGCTTGAGCTCAGGAGTTCGAGACCAGATTGAGTAAAATTGAGACCCTGTCTCTACTGAAAATAGAAAAACTAGCCAAGCACTGTGGTGGGCACCTGTAGTCCCAACTACTTAGGAGGCTGAGACAAGAGGATTGCTTAAGCCCAGGATTTTGACCTATGATGCCAGGGCACTCTAACTAGGATGATAGAGTGAGCCTCTGTATCAAAAAAATAAAAATAAATAAATAAAAGGAGCACCATGATATCCCTTCTGTGAGGCATCTAAAATAGTCACGTTCATTGAAACAGAAAAGAAAGGGGAGAGACAGAAAACGGAATGTGGTGAAGTGAGATTAAATACTCATGGTGATCACTTTAATCTAAATTCAAACAATGAGAAAAGCATCCATTTTTGCTCTGCTAAGCTCATGCAATGTGAAATACAGTAAAATTTCTTCAAAAACAAAATGGTCTTAGGAAGCCACCACTTCACATCTTAGTGAATGTTAACACTATGCTTGTGAATGAATGAAAGTATATGTGCATGTATCTGAAATAAGTCTACTTTCATAATTATTACAAGAAGAGCATAAATAATCACATGATCAAAGTGTAAGTAAACAACCACAGTGAGGATGGCTCACAGTGAAGGGCACTGTTACTAACAGTAAAGACAGAAATGTGTCCCAGCAATGCTGTGGACACCCACGGACATGGTCCTCAGCAACATAAGCAGCAAAAAGAATAGGACAGCACCAGGCTGTGAGTCACCAGGGACCAGGAGAGCATTAAAGGAGATTCACATGGAAGGAATGACAGGAAACAAACCCATCTTTATGTTAACTAAAGAATGTAAGTTTTCTTGTCTATCTATCTATCTATCTAGTCTGACTCTGATATCTATCTATCTATCTATCTATCTATCTATCTATCTATCTATCTAGTCTGACTCTGATGCCCAGGCTAGAGGGCCATGGGATCAGCTGAGCTCATAGCACCCTCAAATTCCAGGGCTGCCTTAGCCTTCTGAATAGCTGAGACTACAGGTATCTGCCATAACACCTGGGTAATTTTTCTATTTTTAATAGATACGTGGTCTCACTCTTCCTCAGGCTGATCTTGAACTCCTGAGATTAAGTGGTCCTCCCTCCTCAACCTCCCAGAGTGCTAGGATTATAGGAGTGAGCCATCATGCCTAGTCAAGAATGTAATTTTTAGAACTTTAGAAATTCTATTTTTTTGAGACTGAATTTTACTATGTCGCCCTTGGTAGAGTGCCATGGC
Source organism: Loris lydekkerianus (assembly GCA_963574355.1). Classification (NCBI taxonomy): domain Eukaryota; kingdom Metazoa; phylum Chordata; class Mammalia; order Primates; family Lorisidae; genus Loris; species Loris lydekkerianus. Next base: position 39,732 of record CAUYPK010118878.1, read on the forward strand.
GTTACAGCTCACAGCAACCTCTAACTCTTGGGCTTAAGCAATTCTCTTGCCTTAGCTTCCCAGTAGGTGGGACTACAGGTGCCCATCACAACGCCCAGCTATTTTTTTGTTGTAGTTGTCGTTGTTTGGTAGGCCCTGGGCCAGGTTTGAACCTGTCAGCTCTGGTGTATGTGGCTGGTGCCCTAGCTGTTGAGCTACAGGTGCTGAGCCAGAACTTTAGAAATTCTGTACAGAATACAGGTGATATAAATAATACTGAACAAGAAGTCCATGAAGTGCAATAAATTGAGAAAATGTTCCGTGAAATATACAACAAATTTAAAAATTAAGTTCGTATATCAAGATGGACATAATGAATGCAGACAGGGAACATATTATAGGTGGTGGCTGATGTCTGTATTTCCTAGCAGTCAGGGAGGCAGAGGCAAGAGGATTGCTTGAGCTGAGGAGTTCAACACTAGCCTAACCAAGTGGAAGACCCTGTCTGTACCAAAAATATAAAAAATTAGCCAGGCATTGTGGCAGACACCTATCGTACTACTTGGGAGGCTGAGCAGGGCATCGCTTGAGCCCGAGTTTGATGCTCCTGTGAGGTATGACGATATCAGGGCACTCAACACAGGGTGAAAGACTCTGTCTCAAAACAACAACAAAAGAAATAGCATTTGATCCATGAAACAAATTTGATATTTAAAACCCCCCCAGAAATTTATCTTTAAAACATGGAAAGGATACTATAGAAAATGCATTATGCCTGTTATATCATGAGATATATAAATAAATATGCTTATATATATATGGTCATGGTTCAAAGCCCTTGCAACAGTCTTTTCTTACATGGTAGGGACATTTTAGGCCTTAAAAGCAGGTCTCAGAAACATAAGGTCTCTCTGTTCTTCTTCTGCCCTCATTTTGCCAATCCAAGGCAAGACTGCAATCTATCTGTACCTTTTGGGGTGTGGGTAGGACATAAGACTTTTATTCTATCAAGGATCCTGCCCCATGGATCATTCCCATTTTATCCAATTCCATTTCTATCCAGTTGTATATGGAGATAGGAAATTTCAGATAGCAACAAAATGAAGAAGAAAACCATACAAAAAGACAAAATTGATGACTAAATTTATAAAAACCAAGTTCATGTATAATACATGAAAAGGCACAAGATGAGAGTAGTGGTGGCTAAAGCAAATGACAGTGGACTTGGAACCACACCCATCATTCCAGTGAGCTATGCTCCCCACATGGAACAGAGGATCTAATATAGGACCTTTCTGTCGACTGTCTTTACCTCCTGCTGAGTAATAAACTCAGAAGAGCAGAGGCAGTCTCCTCTTACACACACCCTCGCAGGTTCCTCATAGATACTCCTAACACCTTCCAATGTCCTGGGTGACAGGAATGTGACATGTTCTAATGAGGAAGCCTCTATTGTGTCCTGCATGAGAGGTTGGCACCAGAAGGACAAAGCTAATGATTAGAAGCCTGAAACTTTCAGTCCCATCCAACAACCTTCAGGAAGGCGAGAGAGCTGGAGACATCAACCATGCCCATGTGATGACACCTCCACAAAAATGCCTGCACTGTGGGGTTAGGAGAAATTCCAAATGCTGAACACATGGATGTGCATGGAGGGTGGGGCACCCAGTGAAGCATCACCCAGTGATACTTGCCCTATGAGCCTCCTCATCTGGCTGTTCATCTGTGTCCTTTCAAATGTCCCTTATAATAATAAACCACAGGAATAAAAAGTGTGTTACTGAGAGCTGTGAGCCAGCCTAGTAAATAATCACACCTGAGCAGGGCTTCAAGGAACCTCCAACTTAACAGCTGGTTGGTCAGAAGCAGAGGTGACACCTTCTGAATGGAGGATGAGGTGGGGAGCAGGTTTGGGGATACAGCTCTCAGCCTGTGGAATCTGACCGTAACTCCACACAGACAGGGTCAGAAATGAAATACAGGAAACCATTTGACAGGTACCAAAACTTTGGTTGTTGGTGGGAAGAAACCAAACTTTGCTGAGCAGAAGAGAGGCATTCTGTTGAGTGCACTGGGATAACACTCTGGTTTTCTTTAATCTCAAACTGGACGGAAGAGGGAGAATGGGCTAGAGAAAACTCTGTGCAATTTCCTGGCCCCAGATGCAAAGAAAGAGCATCTAATGTTTTCTGACACTCTGATGAATTCTTCCAAGTACAGGAAGTGGGACGGCACCTGAAGAGGTCAAGGCCTCAGGTCTATGGCAGCCTCTGCTCTTACCTCTATGGACAGAGAACTGAGCACCAAATGGAATCAAATACAGAAGGACACACATTAGGAGAAAGAGACTCCCTGGAAATGGCCCTTCTTGTCTCACACACAATCAGGGGACCAAAGACAACCAGGATAGGTTGATCTAAAATAATGAATTTGCCTTGGTCTCTGAGCTGCAGCACCACTAGAGGGCGAAAAAATAAACTATTTCACATTTAAAGAACAGATGGTAAGCAGAGACAAAGATTTCTGCGCAAAGCTCACAGGAGTTAACCTTTTGTTCATCCACGGAACTACTCACTTGCAGACTGTCCCACACAGTGGGTAACAGTGTGGCTTCCACTGTGTCCACCTGAGCTCTTACCTGAGTGCACACGTTTGATCCAGTCCCCCTGGTTTGAATTTCTTGGTGTTTTCACTTCAGTTTCCACAGTCCAGGGCTCTTTTCCTTCCTCTAAGATGGACAGAATAGTCAGGTTAGGAAGCCAGTTTCCTGCTTATAAAAAAAAGGAATCAAGAAGTGCTGTGGCTTTGCCAAAATCCAAGCCCTATGGTTAGGTAAGACAGAGGACATTACAGATGGATCAAGAAAAATATTTCACAAATTCATCCACATAGGGCACCTTTCAAATATGTATGAAATTGTGCTACGCAAACAAACATCAAGCTCTCTGTCAGAAAGTACTTAACCAGACATTTTAAAAGTCTGCCATAAGGTTTTTAGTCATATGTAAGCAATGGTACCACAAAATCATGGATCATGAAGGGGGCACGACAGCTGAAGAAAGGAGACAATGAAAGTCCAGAAAGCATATGGAGCTTTTCACTCTGAGTCAAGGTTTCTGTCTTAGCCAAGCTATTCGGGGGCTCCCATAAGGCACAGAAGAGAAAATGCAAAGACACACAGGGCAGAGCCCGACTGAGAGCCACGTTATTCTCACCCAGGGAGACCAGGTTCCTGTAGTTCTCCAACATCACGGCCCTGTACAATGCCCTCTGAGCAGGGTCCAGGCACTGCCACTCCTCCTGAGAGAACTCTATGGCCACATCCCTGAATGTCAAGTGTCTCTAAAATGGAAAACATATTTTACCAGTGAAAGATGGGGAGAAATCTTTTCTTCCAGAAAATAAAAAAAGCATTGAAATAGTTGCTTTTATCAAAGTGAGTCTTTTTAAAGTTCCATGTCAACGTGTTTTTGAACTTGTGGTGTTATATTGTATACTTTTCCATAAGAAGTTAAGATATTCTCTAAATTAGTGTGGATCTCATATTTGTGGATAATACAAGAACAAATAAAAATTAACACAGGCTTATCTACTTCCTCTATATACGTGTTAAATCTTTGACTCACCAAAAGTTATGTGTTTCCCCAAACTAGAAAATGGTGTCTTCAAGATGACTATGTCCACAGCAGCTTTTATTTATTTATTTTTCTTCTTTTATTTATTTATTTATTTTTGCTTTTTAATCAGTCTTTTAAAACTAAGTTATCTGAACTACATAACAGTTATGTATACATATATATTTTTTAAAACATTACAAAGACTTTAAACAGCTGTTGATAAAAATTTTGGTAGAATCATGAGGGTCTTCTCTCATCTACATACTCAAAAGGAGAAATTGAAATAAGAATGGGTCAAATATTGAACAATGAACTCCATAAACGTCAACTAATGTAGCCACGTGGCACAAAATGAAAAGAGTTACAAAACAAAACCTCTCTAAGGTGGGGGAGGGCGCAAATGAAGAACTGGACAGAGCACTACGTAGAGCAAGGGGGCTGGCGATGCTAGAGCTACGCTAAAGACTTGGTGCCCAGGGGGCCGTGGGAATGTCAGGAAGAGGTCGACAACTGTGACAGGGGTGCAGAGGGGCCCACGGGCAGCAGGGGCAGCAGCAAGGCAGCGCGGGGGCAGGTCCGGGGCCCTGTTGGGGCACAGGGTGGGGCCTTTCTGTGGGCGGCCTCAGCAAACAGGAGGGTGGGCGACGGTGGCATCAGGGCCAGGTGGGCCAGGGGGTCGGGCTTGAGGGACAGTGACAGAGGCTGGGTCTGCTCAGTCTGTCCACAGTGGCTTTTAAAAGGAACAGCATGTGTGGCTCAGTGCCTGTAGAACAGTGGTTAGGGTGCCGGCCACATACATGGGGCTGGCAGGTTCAAACCGGGGGCTTGCTAATGACGACGACGATGACAACAACAAAATAGCTGGGTGTGGTGAAGGCTGAGGCAAGAGAATCGCTTAAGGGTAAGAGTTTAAGGTTCCTGTGAGCTGTGATGTTATAGCACTCTAAAGAGGGTGACATAGTGAGATTCTATCTCAAAAAAAAAAAAAAAAAAGGAAATAGAATGTAAATACTGTGATGATGACAGCAACAGCCATGCCAGAAGCTTTTAAACACTTCCTGTATGTTAAGCATTACTCTAAATGCTTTGCATGGACTACTAGGGATAATAACAATAACCTATGGGGGAAAAGATCAGTTCCCATCTTACTGGGGAGACAACCTTTTCTCAGATCCTCTAAGGAAAATTCCCCTGAGGTCAATGGCCTAAAAAGAGCAGAGTAAGCACTGATCCCAGGTGACTGGGTGTTAGAATCTGACTTAAATGAATCAAAACCCTAAAGAAACAGATTAGCCTGAAAAGTAAATTGACAGAGAATTACCTAATTGAGAAGAGTTCAAACAAGTTTAAGGATAAAATAAAGGTCATTATATACATATATACACATATACATATATATATATATATGTATATGTGTATATGTATATGTAATGTGATAGTGAGAACAATTATATATATATGTATATGTATATATATATATATATATATGTATATGTGTATATGTATATGTAATGTGATAGTGAGAACAATTTTAAGGCCATGAAAAATATTCAACATAAAATTGCAGGGGTAGGGTGCAGTGGCTCACACCTGTAATCCTAGCACTCTGGGAGGCTGAAGTGCTGAGGCAGGTGGATTGCTTGAGCTCAGGAGCTGGAGAACAGCCTGAACAAAAGCAAGACTCTGTCTCTATTAAAAATACAAAAAACAAAACAAAATAAAACTAGCCAGATATCATGGCACCTGGAGTCCCATGTTACTCAGAAAGGCTCAGAGTCAGAGAGTATCAGCAACTTCAATGCCCAGCATTTGAGAAAGGAGACACACACAATCCACTGAGAATATCGCTGTACCTGAGTAAGAGCCATTCTGGACTCCTCTTCTTCCCTCTTCTCTCTGATCTGGGCTTCTTCCTCACCCAAAATGAATCTTTAAAAGTTGACTCTGAATGTCAAAATATGGTGTTCAATGCTGAGAATCGACACTTCCCCTTTCTGTGGCAGGATACCTTGGAGGGGAAAGATTTCTCATGTAAGATGGTCCTCTCCTGGCCAGAACACCAGAGGGATGCAGGGACAGTATACTCCTACAGGATGATGAACTAGTGATTCTCTGACCCCTTCATTAGACCTAGGCCCCCTCCTGATGAAGCCCCCACACACCCTGTAGCAGTGGGGAGCTGGGCTGCAGTGAGCTCCCCTCCAGGGCACAATCCCAAACCTGGGGCACAGCATAGCCCCTCACCCCTCTGTTATCACAGGCTTAGCTTAGCCTTCAGCAATGGAGGTCAGAGAGCCTTGGTGCTCAGTCCTGGACAAAAACTGGACATACCTGGTCACTGGAACCATTCCTGAAGGTAGGTTCCCAACCTGACTGTGTGAATGACAAGGGGACATGAGAGATGTATTGGTAAAAAGTCTCAGCACTCTAATATGATGCCAGGCATGAGAGCCACTCAGCAGGTTAAGGCCAGGACCCCTCCCTCCTTCTGGCTCTGCTCTCCCCTTGGAGACTTGTCCTAGTGTGCAGACAGAGGAAGGCGATGAACCCAAAAGAAAAAGGCCAATTATTGATCGGCCAATATGGACTACAAGGAGCCAGGTGGGGGGTTAAGAAGTGGGTGAAATATTAAATAGGGAACAGAAGTCCCTAGTGTGAAGGGGACATTTGAAAAAAGACATAAGGAAGGAAGGATATGTGTTAGCTGCAACCGATGGGAGGAGACTTCTAGAAAGAGAGACAGCTGTGTAAATACCCTGAGGCAGGAGCAACCTGGGGAAAAGAGAGAGACCCTTGTGGTTGCAACAGAGACAAGCTGGAGAAGCCAGAGAGGTCCTGGGGGAGCCAAGCTGGAAGGGCCCAGGTCTGCACACTTATTTCTCCCGTGTCCTAAAAGAAATTTCAAAACAATGCATTTCCTCACCAGTTTTACATACACATACAATTTTTTTTATTTCATATGTAGTATGTATTTTAAGATATGACCATCTGAAATGCACTTCAGATGTAGTATGTATTTTAAGATATGACCACATAAGACAAGAACTAAGCCCCAGAAAGTAAAAGACTGTTCCGAGTTTGAGGACTGTAGGAGAATGTCCTTGAGAGAACTGAGAGAGTCCTTTTAGGACATACAAAGTTAGAGAAACTTTTTACATGGCCCAGGAAAGAAGTTACAATACAACTGGACAGAAGATTCTAGAGTTCAGGGGAGAGGGATGCAGGGGAAATGGAGACATGTCAGAGGGCTTTAAACCATGAGAGAAGACGATAACAAAGGCAGTGGGTGAGGATACAGACGGGAGGAGATTCAAGGACTAAATCATAGGACACCCCGCATTTGACAACACAGTTCAGAAAACACCAGCAGAGGAAACTGGTAAGACATGAACGTGACAACAAACATGGATTTCCGAAGTTTAGAGATACGTCCTCAAAGCCCCAAAAGAAGAGGGTATGATCAGCTGTGCAATAAGCTGCCACACACACACAAAAAAAGATGAAGACAGGAAGGTAAAAATTGGATTAAGAAATGCAGTCTGACTGTGACTGAGAAAGACAGTGGATGGTGCATGAACAAGCTTGACTAGAAGGGATAAATTAAGAACTGGAAGTAAGAACTAAAGTCATATGACGTAAACAAGACTTTTAGCATTTTTACTCTTAAATGCAGCATAGAAGAGAGCTCCACACCACAGGCAATAATGTAGTTAATAGGGTGTATTTCACGTGAATGATAGAAGAGTGGAAGAAAAATAAAACCTTTGAAGTGAGTGTGTGTGTTTACATTTTAAAGGACAATATCAGCACAGGGGTATTTGGACCAAAACAATTCCCTAGAAGAAAAAAATGATGACACTGTTGAGGAAGGATATCATACAGTCCCACAGCTGGGGGTGTGGCTGGTAGGTGATGCACAGTTACAAGGCCAGTAGCAGCCAGGAGCAGGGAGAGACCATTTCTAGTCTCTTCAGGGGGATGCCCCAGTTGGAACTGCCTTCTCTTCAAGGTTTGAGAAAGAAAAAAAACTACTCCTATTCAACACAGAATATTTCATCTCTAGTCACGAACATGTGTAATTTTTCCCACACTGGTCACTTCTCTGGGACACTCCCAGCTGGGTGCCCCACAATCTAACTCAATTTTGCTAGTACTGACATGTGGATAGGGTCAGATCCCACAGATTAAGGACTGAGTCCCACAGACTGGTCCTTCCTTTAGTTGCAGATAAAAATCATGGTTTCCAAAATACCCTTCTGGGTTTTCATTCATTTGTGAGAATGGCTCTAGTTTCTGTCTGTTCATGCATGTGCTCTGAAATATCCTTTATATCAAATGAGTAAATAAATCTAAGTGAAATCTTTTCCTGAGATTGAGAACAATTCTATCAAATTAAGAAAATGACAGGAAAGGTGCTGAGCACTCTTTATAGCTGCTCAGTCAGAAGTTCCAGTGCCTTCCTGGGACCTAGGACTGGCTTTTGATGTGGTACAGTCTCATGGAGCTGAGCCATACAACTGGGAATCTGATGCCATCTCCAAGTAGACAGTGTGATAATCCAGTTATCTTATGGATACCCTGTGGGTGTCTGATGGACACCTGCACACTGATGAGTGACCCCACATATGTCAGTGACCAGAGGTGACATATTCTGTGCTGAGCACTCACTGACTTACTGATTGTGAAAGTAGGAAAAACACTGTTTTTCTTCTATCTCAGACACTACCCCACTTCCTACCCCAACTCAGGAAAAGGGAAGAGGGTGACCCACAATTGAATAGGCCAACTCTGCCCTCTGACTGAATCCTCCACAAGTGGAGGCTAGCCTGTGAGGCTGGGGATTATTTCATGCACCAGCATTACGGACAGGAGTCAACTTCATCTGTATCTTTGCAGCAAATGATAAACTTATTAGATGACAAATAGGGGAAACACTATGTAACAATTTAATCATCACACGCAATCACTTCAAGACTCATCTGGGTTCATTTCCTCGTGTTTCCCTCCCTCATTCTCCACAAACCTCTCATCCTTACCTTCTCTCCCCTGTTTTCACTTTTCTCTTCTCCTCTGTGTCCACTCTGGGCTTCTGTTCCTCATTTTGTGGCGCTCCTGCTCTTTTTTTTTGTAGAGACAGAGTTTCAATTTATCACTCAAGGTAGAGTGCTGTAGCATCACTCAGCTCACAGCAACTTCCAACTTGTGGGCTTAGGCGATTCTCTTGCCTCAGCCTCCCAAGTAGCTGGGACTACAGGTGTCCGCCACAAGGCCCAACTATTTTTTTGTTGCAGTTTGGCCGGGGCCGGGTTTGAACCCGCATATGGGGCCAGCGCCCTGCCCACTGAGCCACAGGTGCTGCCCAGCCCTCCTGCTCTTTTGCCCCCCTTTCCCTCTATTCCTTCTGGAAACTTGTGTCACCGTGTGTCCCCACTCTCCAACACCCCAGCTGCTGTACTCTCTGTTCTCCTTGTCACAGAAGTGCCTCCTGTAGGTGGCCCAGCAGCAGGCTGCTCTGTCTGCCATCACAGCAAATTATTAATCCCTATTGTCCACTCTGTCTGAGAAGCCTCCCCCTTTGTTGGCCTCTCCCTATGTCATCCATCTTCATCTGTCAGGAGATGTAGGTTTTCTGTAAATTGTTTAAGGGTCTTTTCTCCCCCTGCTGGTGTCCTGCCTTTTGGCTTCACTCTCCTGTCTCTTTGCAAATCCCTCTGAGTCCTCTACTGTGCAGTGTTCAAGGGTTTCCTTCACTCTTCCTCCCTCTTTCTACACTTTTCTATCTCCTCTCCTGGGAAAGGAATTCTCATAACCCTGACAAGAGTGCAGCCATTTTACACAAAACAAGCATCTCCCTCCCCAAGCTCCTGGAGTGCTTCAAGGCCACAGTCCCTGTTAATGCCCAACCCATATCCTAATCAGGCACTAAAGGTGAGCCCAGTGCAGGCGGTACCGATCACTTCCCCATTCCAGCTATACTGATAAAGCTAATAAAGGCGTTTTGCAACTGCGTGGAGCAGCTGACTCCTGGTCAGACTCCGCTCTCGTCTTCCCTCTAATAAAGCCTTTCCTTATCCCTGGGCTGGCCTCCTCTCCATCTTGCCGCCCCTCACCCCGTCCTACGCCTTACCCCCTCACTCTCTCTCGCTCTCCACGTCTTTCTCCACATGTTCACAGGAAGGACTTGCTCACCTCCTGAACAGCACGCTAGAATCAGGGTCGAAAGAACGTTCGGTATCATAAAACAAGCCCCCGTCCCTCCCCTGACCCGCAGCAGGAGGCGCCAGGGACTGAGACCGGTCAGGGGAGCTGACCCGTTCCAGAAGGACCAGGGCAGGATGGAGGTGGGATGAGGGGACGGATTAGGACAGAGGTGGGGTCTGCAGAACCCTAAGGCCAGGAAGAGGACGTGGCTTTTCCGGGACTGGGGCTGTGGCACTGCCCACCAGGGCGACTCGGGTGAGGACTTTAGGGAGAGCCGAGGAAGTGCAGGGGTCACTCAGCGGCTGTAGGGAGGATATGGCGCGAAAGGCGGTATCTCTACGGCTGTGTGGCAGGAAGACCAGGGACAGGACCTGCCTCCTCTCACAGGTAAGTGACCCCGGAGTCTCACCGGGACGTGGATTCACTCAGGGCGCAAGGAGCCATCGGGGATTTATGGTCGTCACCGCCCCGGATCCTGGGTTTAGAGGCGCCGGGGACTGCGAAGCGGACAGTTAATGTAGACGAAGGGAAACTCACCAGCCTCTCCGCGGTAGAGGCTCGCGGGTCTGTGAGCAACCTGGAGCAGGAGGGGGCGGGGCGGAAGGCGGGGCCTGCGCTTCCCGCCCCGGCTCCCCGGGCGCCCAGTTTTCTGCCTTCAGAGAGCAACACCTACCTTTGAGGCTGGAGCAGCTCAGAGACATGGGAACTGTTATCTGGTGGGGAGACTCAAGAACCGTTAGTGATTAAAAAAAAAAAAAAGAACCGTTAGTGATCTAGTTCCTGTAATTAAAATTAAGTTCTGCAACTAAACTTAATATCCCATGAAGGAGGCTCCGCAAGAAGGAGAGGAGGCCAGTGCAGGGAGTAGGAAGTCTTTACTGAACAGAAAAGAGCAGGGTGAATCTGACCAAAAGCCAGGTCTCTCATAGTTTACAGAGGCTTTTTATTAACCCTTGACCCTATCAGAATAGGTGGAAAGTGGGAAATGGCGGGAGGAGTGGGGAGTATTGTCTTCTGAGGAGTGCCAGATTCTGCTGTGGGGGCCCTCAGGTTGCTAATCTTCCCACCAGGGGCTTATCTCTAGGGTCAGCCAGTAGTGGGGTAGGATATTTCCCTGGAACACTGGCCTTGAAGCATTCCAGAAGTCTGTGTGTGTGGGTGCTGTCTGGTTTCTGTCCTACTTTCTTTCACTAATTATAGAGGCATATATTTATCATGGTGGTGAGGATTCCTTCGCTGCCCAAGAAATATCTGTGTAGGAGAGGCAATGTACAATGTGAATTGCAAAAACCTGCCTGGGCTCAATGTGCAATTTTTCTGTTTTGTTCTTTTTTTTTTTTTTTTGAGACAGAGTCCCATTATGTCGTCCTCCGCAGAGTGCCATAGCATCACAGCTCACAGCAATCTCAGACTCTTGGGCTTCAGAGATTCCCTTGCCTCAGCCTCCCAAGTAGCTGGGACTACAGGAGCCCTCCACAACACCCATCTATTTTTTGGTTGCAGCTGGCCCCGGCCAGGTTGGAACCCTAGAGCCTGGGTGTATGTGGCGGGCTCTGTAACTACTGTGCTACAGACGCTGAGCCATCAATGTGCAATTTCATGCTGCAGCCCAACAGAACACCTATTCCCCATTTACTCAGGAAGGAGAGCTTCACGCTTGAGCTCAGGTTCAGAGACTCACAGGGATAACATTCAGGGCATGGAGACTCGGGAGGAGTGATAAGGTGGTCACCAAGGGGTACTTATAGAAAAATTACCTTATTTTAACCAGGGTTGGTGGCTCATACCTGCAATCCTAGCACTCTGAAGGTCAAGGTTGATGAATTGCTGCGCTCAGTTCAGAGACCAGCCTGAGCAACAGCCAGACCTCAGGTCTCCTAAAAATAGAAAAACCAGCTGGGGGTGCTGGCAGTGCCAGTAGTCCCAGCTACTCCCAGGACGCTGAGGCAGGAGAATTGCTTGAACCCAGGAGTTTGAGGTTGCTGTGAGCTATGATGCCAGGACAGTCTTCCTGGGTGACAGAGTGAGATTCTCTCAAGAAAAAATAAATATAATAAATAAATATATATAAAACATGATTGACTTTTCTAGAAGGGTATTTTCTCAAAGAGAATGGAAATAACATTTTCAGTTCATGGAACCAAAAAATATGGTCCATGGTCAACTGTAGTAAAATGACCTTTTGTTTTTGTACATTTTTACTTGCCATTTCTTATTCCTTCCATATATTCTAATTCAGTTTGTCCAATACCTTCTTTCCTGTATGTATTGCTTCTCAATGGAAGCTTTGGCATTGACCTTCCAAGTTTTATTGATGCCACAGTTGCATGAGCTTTTTTGCCCCCATACAGTACTGTTAATGTAGCCCAGAAGGCTAGAACTAGTCTAGTCCTTGTGTTTGTCATCATCATGCGTCATGCAGGTAATTAAAGGAATGGGTTGAGTCAATGAAGTAGCACTAAGGTTTTTGCTAGTTGCGGTTATGACATTCTGCCACAGAGCCAAGAAAATTAAATCAGGCACCTCTAGCTCCCTTCCAGGTGATGGGCATCAAACGTTCACTTTGTAAGCCAGATCTTGGCTTCTCTCAGGTCACCTTAACTAAGGGTTAAAAGAAAACCCAGGTGGGGTACTTGATGTCTTCTATTCCCACGGAGGTCTATTAGTTGTCAGGCCTCCTGTTTTATTAGCAGGTGTCATTAGGGCCAACTATTCTTGCTTAACTCTATCTGGGACATTACTTTGGCCTCCCACCCAAGTGGTCTTGGCAAAGACAATCCATTGTTTTTTCGTTTTTTGACAGAGTCTCAAGCTGTTGCCCTGGGTAAAGAGCCGTGGCATCACAGCTCACAGCAACCTCAAACTCTTGGGCTTAAGCAATTCTCTTGCCTCAGCCTCCTAAGCAGTTGGGACCACAGACACCCACCACAACGCCTGGCTATTTTTCTTTCTTTTTTTGTTGCAGTTGTCACTATTTCAGCTGGCCTGGGCGGGGCTTGAACCTGCCAACCTCGTTGTATGTGTCCGACACCCTACCTACTGAGCAACGGGTACCACCTGGACCATCCATTGTTATTCCCTATGCCCCGGGATGTCTTCATCAGCAGCCAGGCTGAGCTGATACACAGTGACAGAGTGGATTGTAGAATTTTTATCTGCAGCAAGCCCTGAATTAGAAAGAATGTTATTTTTTCCCAGTTAGTATGTGGTATTTCTTTGTGAAACAACCCACTAGAGCTTGTATTAGCTTAGGTGGGTGGCTCTGGGGATCTGTGTGTGCCTTGCTGTTATGGCTCACAATGTTAGCTGTAAGTGAACATAACCCAGTGATGCTGTGTGCTAGAGGCAGCCAAAATGCCAGAGCCATGCACTCACAGATACGCCACTCAAAGTGGCCCAAAGGGCTCCACCCACAAATAGGTAGGGACCATAAACAAGTAGGCACCATGGGATGCCATATTTATCCCCAACCTCCTAATGTCATTCCTTAATTCCCCTCCCCCCTTTTCTTCTTTTATCCTGAGTATAAGGCCAATGGTTTCTAGGGGAAACATGAAGAACTTGGACTAATTCCTAACTGCCTCACTGAGTCTGAGACATCAGGTCTTCAATACCCTTCTTAAACATAGTAACCAGGCAGCATAAGACTTCCCTGGCCTTTGTTCATCTTTCCCCTAACTTTCTTTTTTTTTTAAGACAGAGTCTCACTCTGTTGCAATGGGTAGCTGTGCCATGGTGTCATAGCTCACAGCAACCTCAAACTCCTGGGCTCAAGCACCTCAGCCTCCTGAGTAACTGTGACTATAGGTACCCACTACAACACCGAGCTAGCTTTTCTATTTTTAGTAAAGATGAGGTTTTGCTCTTGCTCAGGCTAGTCTCAAAGTCCAGAGCTCAAGCAATCCATCCACCTTGGCCTCCCAGAGTGCTAGAATTACAGGCATGAGCCACCACATCTGGCCCACTGTTTATTTTATAATACACCTGTCTACACATTAATTTTCATTGAATTAGTGTAAAAAATATCTTACACAGGCCAGGCATGGTGGTTCATACCTGTAATCCTAGCACTTTGGGAGGCCAAGGCAGGTGGATTGCTTGAGCTAAGGAGTTTGAGACCAGTCTAAGTGAGACCTCATCTCGAAATAAATAGTTGGGCATTGTGGTGGTGCCTATAGTCCCAGCTACTTGGGAGGATGAGGCATGAGGATAACTTGAGCCCAAGAGTTTGAGGCTGCTGTGAGCTATGATGACACCACGACACTCCACCCAGGGTAACAAAATGAGACTCTTGTTTAAAAAAAAAAAAAAAAAAAAAAGAATTAACATTCTAAGTGGCAGCAAAGACTCAGACTTTGTCTCTCACATGTGACTGCTAACACCCTTTATATTTCCCATCATACCATCTGGACAAATGACAATGGCTCATTGCTGCCTCCTGTGATACCAGCTCGAAGTTGAAAGCACAAGTGGGCACCACCACTCTAACCACAGCAAGTTAAGCCAGGCAGTCACCTATTGCTGTTCTCTCAAGCCATTTTCAGACTAGGTTGGAAAGTCTATTCTGCCTTCCCCAGAGAATTTTTTCCTCACTTTTTGCTACATAGCATATGCCAATCAATGGAAAAGACAGACACCATTTCCCCTGCATTTTTGCTACCACAAACATCAGTCCCTAATAACCTATTAATCTTCTCCCATAACGACCCATGTCTGACTGGGTGTGGTGGCTCTTGCCTGTAATTCTAGCACTCTGGGAGGCCAGGATGAGTGGACTGCTTGTGCTCAGGAGTTTGAGACCAGCCTGAGCAAGAGCAAGACCCTATCTCTACTAAAAATAGAAAAACAGGCTGGGTGTTGTGGTGGGGGTCTGTAGTCCCAGCTACTCGGGAGGGTGAAGAGGATCTCTTAAGCCCAAGAGGTTGAGTTTGCTGTGAGCTATGAAGCCATAGCACTCTACACAGGGTGATGGAATGAGACTCTGCCTCAAAGGAAAAAAAAACAAACAAAACCCATGCCTTAAGATCTTGCCTTGTTCTATTTCATGGTCAACTGGTAAACTGCTTCTTTCATTTAACCCAAGCTGCCCTCCTGTCAGGAAAAAGGTACCCTGAACACAATGAGCATGATGAGTGACATCATAGTTTGATATTATTCTCAGCACCTCCCACAGGCTAATTCAGATATATTTAATTTTAAAGGGCAGAGTAATTCTTCCTCAAGGAACTTGGATAGAAATGATCCTGACATAATGAAGGAGGGTCTTTCATGTTACTGATACTTGTTCAGAGACAATGAGAGGCATGTAAGGTTATATAATAGTAACAAGATTTCAAAGTTCATGTTGTTAAGTGTCATAAGTAGGAATGCACCCTTTTGAATAAACCTCAAATAATTGAATAACATAAAGAAAATCATCCATTTCTAAAAAGTCTTGGTAACTTTTTCTTTTTTTTTTGAGTCTAACTCTGTCCCCCTGGGTAGAGTGCCCTGGCATCATCATCAAACTCTTGGGCTCAAGTAGATCCTCTTGTCTCAGTCCCCCAAGTAGCTGGAACTACAGGCATGCACCACCATGCCCAGCCAGTTTTTCTATTTTTAGGAGAGATGGGATCTTGCTCTTGCTCAGGCTGCTCTTGAACTCCTGAGCTCAATCAAGCAATGCACCCACTTTGGCTTACCAGAGTGCTAGGATTATAGGCATGAGCCACCACACCAGGCCAAGTCCTGGTAACTTTGATATATCCTAAATTTTAACATATTTTTGACTTGTAATTGTTGTATATGTTACTTCAAAGGTTAATTGAAGAGAGAGAGAGAGAAACAGCGTGTATTCCTCAAATAAACCAATAGATGTTCTATGGTTTTGATACAGAGTTAATAACCTCAGAAGGCACCTTACAATTGTGTGGTTTCATCAAAGATATGTGTTTTGGTGTTTGGTGAATTACAAAACCAGGATAAATATTCATGCTACATATCGTTTATACAAATTCCTTTAATACGAAAGCTCTAATGTTAATTAATCTTTGAACTCACATTGAGAAGTTTTGCTATACTCACTGCATTTGTGAGAACTATCTGAAAAATGAATTCTCTGATGTTGTATGAGGAGCGAATTTTGACTGAAGACTTTGTCACAGTCATTGCATTTATAACGTTTCTCTCTAAAATGAATTTTCTGATGTCTAGTGAGGTGTGAGTGGAGACTAAAGGTTTTGCCACACTCGTTACACTTGTATGGCTTCTCCCCAGTATGAATTCTGTTATGTAATGCTAGGTGTGAAGTTTGTGTAAAGACCTTGCCACATTTATTACATTTGTAAGGTTTCTCTCCAGTATGGATTCTCCCATGATTGGTCAGGTGTGAACTGTGACGGAAGACCTTGCCACATTTATTACATTTGTAGGGTTTCTCTCCAGTGTGAATTCTCTGATGAACTGCAAGGGTCACAGTTCTACTGAATACTTTGCCACATTCATTACATTTATATGGTTTCTCTCCAGTATGAATTACTCGATGATTTGCGAGGAGTGTGGGTTGACTGAAGACTTTGCCACATTCATTACATTTGTATGGTTTCTCTCCAGTATGAATTCTCTGATGACTTGCAAGGTTTACTTCTTGACTGAAGACTTTGCCACATTCATTACATTTGTAAGGTTTCTCTCCAGTATGAATTCTCCAGTGTCTTTGAAGGTGTGAATTACGACTGAAAACTTTGTCACATTGCTTACATTTATATGGTTTCTCTCCAGTATGAACTCTATAGTGACTTGCCAAGTTTGATTTCTGATTAAAGGCCTTGCCACATAAATCACATTTATACTGTTTCTCTCCAGAATGGATTGTCTGATGTATACTAAGGTGTGTGACATAAATGAAAGATTTGCCACATTCAGTACACTTGTAACGTTTTTCTCTAAGATGTGCTTTCTGTTTCTCTGTGAGTATTGAAGAATGGATGAAATCATTCCTATATTGATGAGAAACATGGATATTGAGCCTAGAAGAAATTCTTTGGGGTGTTGAATCTGAGGATTTTTCACCTTGATGACAAATTTTCCCATCAGTTTCAAATACATGTAGTTCAGGAGGATGTGACTGAAAGCTTAACCCAAACTCATTTGTAATAGGCTTGTTTTCAGCATCCCTTATATCACATTGGTTTCTACTACCAGTAAAATTTTCTGTGTTTGCCAAAGGTACTGTGTTGTCATTTTGTTCTTCATCTCTCCACTGAAACTCAAAGTCATAGACACATTTCTGAATTTCCCTGAAGCAAAAATCTCCACTGGGATGGCTTTCATGTCTTTCCAACATCAGTGTGTGGAATATATCTCCTGTCCTACTTTTCTCTGTTGGGGGTAATTCCTTGATCACGCATTTAGGAAAGATATCTACAAGATATAAAAATCCGTAAGTTTCCTATTAACTACAGATAGTAGGTAAATATTGAAATGTATAATATTATATAAAAAACAATACATATTTAAAATTTCCTAGGGGCATATGGCGTACCTCTGGATGAAGTGCTCAACTACACTTGGACTTTACTGAATAAATGCAAACAGTGTAACCTAATTGTTTGTACCCTCATATTAACCTGAAATTAAATAAATAAGTAAATAAAAATAAAAAAAAAGAAACTCCCTAACCATGGTCATCAACATTTAGGAACACAAAAGGAATAGGATTCTTTTTTTTTTTTGGAGACAGAGTCTCAGTATGTTGCCCTCAGTAGAGTGCCCTGGAGTCACAACTCACAGCAACCTCAAACTCTTGGTCTTCAGTGATTCTCTTGCCTCAGCCTCCCAAGTAGCTGGGACTACAGGCACCCACCACGATGCCCAGCTATTTTTTTATTGCAATTGTCATTGTTGTTTAGCTGGCCCCGGTCAGGTTCAAATCCGATAGTCTTGGTGTATGTGGCTGGTGCCGTAACCACTGTGCTACGGGCGACAAGCCAGGAATAGGATTCTTTAATACAGAAAGTCATTAAATGTACTTCAAATTAATTTTAGATAATTTTAGTTTCCAACACCATAATAAAACATTCACATTGCACAAATATACGTAAATCTACAGAGTAGAACCTCCATAGTTGACCACCTTCCTATAATGACCACCTCCTTAAGCTGACCTAATTTTCATAGATTAGACATGTACCACATGTACAGTACATTCTCAGTACAGTAGGCCTAGTTTCTTTTGTTGATCACCTCCATATGCTGACCCGTTTGTGACAGTCCCTTGGGTGGTCAACCTACAGAGGTTCTATTGTAAATGGTAATTCTGGATTATAATACTAGCAACAAGAAAAGAAGAAAAGATTAACAAAACAATGTTAGCAAATATATTTTTCTAAACATCTGCCATTAAATTGTCTCTGTCTTCACAGAATAGGCACTTTATGACATTAACAAGTGGTGCATTTCAGTTATGTTGCACAACACACACTGGAAAATCATAATCTATAAATCATAGTAAAAACTATTTAAGTTCAGCACAGTGGTTCATGACTATAATCTTAGGAACTCGAGAATTAGAAGCAGGAGGATCACCTGAGTCCAGGAGTTTGAGGCTTCAGTGAGCTACAAATTGCACCATTGCACTCCAGCCATGAATACAGAGCAAGATGTCATAAGACCCTGCAGTCATCCGTGATAAACAAATATGCAAATAATTATTAAACTCATTAATGCAAAGTCTGGTATATCTTTGGGAGCAATCTAGAAACCAGTAAGGAAACCACAGAACTCAAATGAACACTTAACCTGAAGGAGTAGTTTTTGTCTCGTATAACTGGGATTATAGAAAGAATCAGTGCTGTAGCTGCTTTATCAGACTGAAGGCTACAGAAAATATAAGCAGCTTCTGGGTAGCTTAAAGCAGCACACATTGGAAGATTTGTGAGGTGAGGTGACAGGGAATGATTATGGGCAGAAAAATACAACAGAAGTTTAAGCTTCTGGGAAGGAGAGGCAATACATTTCTTGGGGGAGACAATAACATTTATAAGCAGCCACACATCCTGTAGTAAAAGCAGATACAAATGGCTAGACAAGACATAGCCCAGAAGACAAATGATGGTCCCAGAAACTTACAACAGGCTGATTAGTGAAGGTCTCCCTTGCATGAAGCTAATTCATAAATCCTGGGAGAAGTGGCTGTTTTTCCAAATGCCCACAACACAACAAAAGAATATAACTCCTACAAAAAGACAGGTAAATATCACAAAATCAAACGAATAATATAAAGTCCAAGCTGGGCGTAAAGGTTCATGCCTGTAATCTCCCAGCACTCTGGGAGGCCAGAGGTGGGTGGATTGCCTGAGCTCACAGATTGGAGACCAGCCTGAGCAAGAGTGAGACCCTGTCTCAAAAAATAGCCTGGCATTATGGCAGGCACCTGTTTTCCCAGCTACTTGGGAGGCTGAAGCAGGAGAATCCCTTGAGCTCAAGACTTTGAGGTTGCTGTGAGCTATGACACCACCACACTCTACTGAGGGTGACAAACTGAGACTCTGTCTCAAAAAAAAAAAAGGCCAGAAATTGATCCTAAAGAAACAAAGTTCTCCAAATTACTTGGAAAAAAGTTGAACAACTGTCTTAAAGATGTTCAAGGAACTAACAGCAATAAATATAGACAAATAGGATCAGGGAAGAAAAAGTAATCACAAAATGTGAATATCAATAAAGAAGCTGGGAATCTGGAGGCGGAGGCAGCACCAGATCGCGGCCACTGCAGGGCCCCTGAGGCCAGAGGTGGTGTTGTTCCTTGTCATTCGAGCCTGCAGGGACTTCCTGGTGCAGCAGTTGGACCCAGGCCTACCGGAGCTGGTGCCCACAGCCGGTTCCTGCCCCTAAAGTCACAGTGCCCCAAGTGGCCGCACTTCTTGCCAATGCAGCTGCAGAAGTGTGAGATCCTGAAGTCAGACTCACGCTGCAAGGACTACCTGGTGAAGATCTTCCAGGAGCTCACCTTGCACAAGCCCACGCAGGTGATGCCATGCTGGGCACCCAAGGTGGGCTGGCTCATCTACACCGCAGGCGGCTACTTCCGCCAGTCCCTCAGCTACCTAGAGACCTACAACCCCAGTGATGGCACTTGGCTCCCGGTTGGTGAACCCGCAGGTGCCGCCCAGTGGCCTGGCAGGCTGCGTGGTGGGTGGGCTGTTGTACACAGTGGGAGACCGCAACAACTCTCCAGACCGCAACACCGACTCCAGCGCCCTGGACTGCTACAATCCTATGACCAACCAGCAGTCCCCCTGCGCCCCCATGAGCGTACCATGCAACCGCATTGGGGTTGGCGTCATTGATGGGCGCATCTATGCAGTTGGCGCCTCCCATGGCTGAATCCACCATTACAGCATGGAGAGGTATGAGCAAGAGTGGGATGAGTGGCACTTGGTGGCCCCAATGCTGATGCGAAGGATGGGGTGGGAGTGGCTGTCCTCCACCGTCTGCTTTATGCTGTTGGTGGCTTTGAAGGAACAAACCGCCTTAACTCTGCCAAGTGCTACTACCCAGAGAGCAATGAGTGGGAGATGATCACATCCATGAACAGCAGCCGAAGCGGGGCAGGTGTCTGCGTCCTGCACAACTGTATCTATGCCGCAGGGGATTACGATGGTCAAGATCAGTTGAACATTGTGGAACGCGATGATGTGGAAAAAGAGACATGGACTGCCGCAGCCTCCATGACGCATTGGGGAAGTGCCCTGGGTAGCACCGTGCACCAGGGAAGAATTTACGTCCTTGGAGGCTACGATGGTCATATGTGCCTGGACAGTGTGGAATGTTACAACCCAGACACAGACACTTGGAGTGAGGTGACCTGCAAGACATCTGGCCAGAGTTGGGTGGGTGTAGCTGTCACCATGGAACCCTGCCAGAAGCAGATTGACCAGCAGAACTGTACCTTGTACCTGTTGAGCTGATTTTATTTCCTTGGGAAGAAAAAAAGAAAAGAAAACAAAACAAAACAAAAAAACCCCAAACAGTCCAATGGAGGAGTATTGTTGTTTTTGTAGAAAAACAGGGACAAGAGAAAAGGCCATAGTGCAAATAATACTCCTCATCCTCCAAGAAGGGAGGCTGGATGCCGCAGTGTTTTTTTAAACAACAGCTTGAAAGAAAAGGAAGGGAAGGGCAGGAATCCATCAGCCCCTCACAGCACTCCCAGGAAGGTCTGATACAAGCTGCCTAGATTGTTGGATGGGTAGAGGCAGACCTCTAGGAGAGAGGCCCCCAGACCTTATGGCTAGATACTAGGCTGGAGTCATACTCCAGCGTCCATTATTTCCCTTTGTTTCATTGAAAGCAGGTACTGAGGTCAGCCTGGTTTTTGTTACTGCCATCTTGGTGAATCATTCCTAGAGACCTGGAAGGGGGACCAGTGAGGCCTTGGGAGTTGCAATCCCTCTGTTGAGCTCAATAGTTCGAGGTTGCAGTGAGCTATGACACCAGGACACTCTACTGAGGGCGACAGAGTGAGACTTTCTCAAAAAAAGAAAAAGAAAAAGAAAAAAAGAAGGGTGATACCTGTAGCTCACTGGGTAGGGTGCCGGCTATATACACCCAGGCTGGCAGGTTCGAACCCTGCCTGGGCCAGCTAAATAACAATGACAACAGCAACAAACAATAGCTGGGCCTGTGGCGGGTGCCTGTAGTCCCAGCTACTTGAGAGCAATTCAGAGAACTGCTGAAGCCCAAGAGTTTGAGGTTGCTGTGAGCTGTGACACCATAGCACTCTACCCAGGGCAACAGCTTGAGACTCTGTCTCAAAAAAAAAAACAAAAACAAAAAACAGTGTATGGTACACTTGAAGGTCACTTAACAGTCCATTTTAAATGTTCCAACTATAAAAAAAAATCATAAATATATGAGATGATGCATTGACAGCTACCTCAATTTCACCATTCCATAAACTATCCTTATTTCTTTCTTTCCTCCTTTTTTTTTTTCTTTTTTATTGAGACAGAGTCTCACTTTGTCACCCTGGGTAGAGAGTGTCATGGCATCATAGATCACAGCAACCTCAAACTCTTGGACTCAAGTGAGTCTCTTGCCTCAGCGTTCCTAGAAGCTGGGACTACAGGCGCCAGCCACAATAACCGGCTATTTTTGTTTTGTTTTGTTTTGTTTAGCAGGCTTAGGGCAGCCCTGGAGCATGTGGCCAGCGCCCTAAACCACTGACCATGGGTACCCAAATCATCCTTATTTCAAAACATGCTATTTTACAATGTAAATATAAAATGGAAAAAAGAAATGCACAAAATATTGATAATTAAGTATTTCACAAAGGGAGAGATCTAAACTAAACATTTCCAGATAAAGAGCTGAAGAGGATCACTAGCACTGTAGAACTGCCCTACAAGAAATCCTTAATGGGATACTTGATGTTAAATCTAAAAGATGCTAAAGAAAAAAACAAAACAAAAAAACCCAAACCAAACTAAAAAATGCTGAAAGTGACTATAACACACATGAAAATATAAAATTCTCCAGTAAATGTTAAGTAGAGAAATCTAAAAACCTGCATTTTTATATTTTCATTAATAGCTTTTATTTCCCTTCAAAGCAGAAGCACCCCCCCCCCAACACTAAATATGTGTCAGTATAAATACAACACAGACAGAAGTAATTTCTGTCATCAATAACATAAGGGGGTATTGGAGCCATAAAGAAGTTACTATTGTCTGTTGACTGAAGTTAAGTTTTTATCAGTTTAAAATGGAGGGTTGTAAGTTTAAGATATTTTATGTGCTGGCAACAATAACCACAAGATTCTATTTGTATGATATACAAAAAAGGAAATAATATGGGCATAGAAGTCTATTCACAATAAACAAAAATCAAGGAAATATGAACAAAAGAACTAAGAAAGAAATAAAGATAAAAAATGTACAAAAGAAAAATAATATGTAACAAAATAGCATCAGTTAGGCCTTCCCTTCAGTAATTACTTTTAATGTAAAGGGTGTAACTCTGTAATCAGAAGACACAGATTAGATGGATGGAGAAGAAAACAGGATCTAACTATCCATAATAGACTCGCTCTTGCTGTAGGAACACATACAAGCTAAAATAGAAAAAGATATTCCATGTGCATAGTAATCAAAAGAAAGCAGAGATGGCTATGGCAGTATGAAACAGAATAAACTTTAAGTCAATGTTATAACAAAAAAGGACATTGGAAAATAATAAAGCAGGAGGCTGGGCATGGTGACTCACACCTGTAATCTCAGCACTTTGGGAGGAGGCTGAGGCAGGAGGAACATTTGAGGTCAGAATTTGAGACCAGCCTGGGCAATATTGCATGACCACATCTCTACAAATAAATTTTACAATTAGCCCAGCATGATGGTGCATGCCTGCAGTCCTACCTACTCAGGAGGCTGAGATAGAAAGATCACTTAAGTCTATGAGCTCCAGGCTGCAGTGAACTATGACTATACTACTGTACTCCAGCCTGCTGGGAAACAGAGCAAACCCTGGTTCTCTTAAACCAAAACCAAAACAAACCAAACATGCCCTGGGGAAGATAAATAAGGAAACAGATGATATAAACATCACTGGAGACTAACTGTACCTAACAGACTTGTATACAACAAACCACCTAAACAGCAGAATGGACATTGGTCTGAAGTGAACAGGGAACAACTGTAGAACAGACCTCATGTTATGATGTAAGTTTTTATTTTTTATTTTTTTTAGAGACAGTCTCACTTTGTCGCCCTTGGTAGAGTGCTGTAGCATCATAGCTCACAGCAACCTCCAGTTCTTAGGCTTAGGCAATTCTCTTGCCTCAACCTCCCGAGTAGCTGGGACTACAGGTGCCTGCCACAACGCCCGGCTATTTTTTTGTTGCAGTTTGGCTGGGGCCGGGTTTGACACGGCCACCCTTGGTATATGGGGCCGGTGCCCTATCCACTGAGCCATGGGCACTGCCCATGATATAAGTTTTTAAAAATTGTATAAGACCCAATCATACAAACTACCTTTCCCTAT
The DNA here is from genome assembly GCA_963574355.1 of Loris lydekkerianus. Classification (NCBI taxonomy): domain Eukaryota; kingdom Metazoa; phylum Chordata; class Mammalia; order Primates; family Lorisidae; genus Loris; species Loris lydekkerianus. The sequence continues at coordinate 63,548 of CAUYPK010118878.1, forward strand.
CACAGTAGAATTAGAGATTAAGAGAAGTAACACAAAATTCTGAAGATATGTGGAAACGAAACAACACTGTTCTATCAACCAATGAAAGATGAAATTGCAAGGGAAATTAGAAAATATCCGAGACAAAAGAAAAGAACATACAACACACCAAAGCTCATGGAATGCAGTAAAAGCACTCCTAATAAGAAAATTTATAACTATACATGATTATCTAAAAATAGAACAAATGTTTCAAATCAATAATCTCATTTATACCTCAGTGAATTAGGAAAAAACCCAAACTAAACAAAAATATGGCAGAATAACGATAACTTTTGTTTTCTCACATAAACCTCCATCGTGCTGAGAGATTCTCAAACACCATTTAATGTAACAGCTTCCACTATGCCCACCTGAGACCTCTTACCTGTGATCACACCTTTGATACTTTCTTCTAGCTTTTGTTTCCTTCCTATTTTCACTTTTTTCTCCACACACTAGGCTTTCCCCCTGTTTCTAACATGGAGCTAATATTCAAGCCAGGAAAAGAATATCTTGCTCATAAAATGCTAGGAACATAATATATTCTAAATTTTCCAGAATTCCCACCCTATGTCCTTGTGAGAATAGAGGACATAACAATTGAATCTAGGATTTTATCTCACAAACTTATCCACTGATTGCCTCATTTTGAAAGTTTAAAGAATGCTATAAAGTGATGATATCATTTCTGTCCCCAGAATTACTGAGTCAAAAGCATAGGGGCAGAAAATACAGAACTGGGGTTTGATAAGTTTGCAGTAAGTGTCTATGCATATGGTCTGCAACCATCACTGCTGTATCATGAATGGAGCAGAATACCTAAAGAAGAGGGATGCTGAAAAGCCAGAGGATGCATTACAGAGCTTCCATATCTGAGTCAACAAGGCTTCAGTCTCAGTCATGCAATGCAGGGGCTCCCAAGAGGTAAACAAGATTAAATGCAAAGACACACAAGGGCAGGCCCCTATTTCTAGAGGAAAGTTATTCTCACCCAGGGAGACCAGGTTCCTGTAGTTCTCCAACATCACTTCCCTGTACAAAGCCCTCTGAGCAGGGTCCAGGAACTTCCACTCCTCTTGCGAGAACTCTATGGCCACATCTCTGAATGTCAAATGTTCCTGAAATGAAAAATACATCTCACCAAGGCATTACGTACAGAGTTATTTTCACACAAAATGAGGAGAGGAGAGAAATTCAATATTAACTAGACTGAAGTGAGTGTTCTGGCAAATCCAGGTATTTTTGAGCAAGTTTTCCCTCTCTAAATGCATTATACTTCTAATTATACTTTTCCATTAGAGATTATGATATTCTCTAAGTCAATGTGAATTCTCAGTTTTGTGGAAATAAACAAAAAAATAAACACAGGGTTCTATCTGTAGAAGTGTTAGATTTTATTTTCAACATAGTAAGGGCTCTTCAGTATCTACATGCGCTGTAATACAAGCAATGTCTTCAGAGATGACAAAATCCAAGTGGTTTAGTGAAAGCCAAGTCACATCTGACAACTGTGATGATTAATAACAATAGCCATGGCTAACATTCTTAAACATTTCCCATGTGCAAAACACCATTCTAAATGCTTTACAAGTACTAGATTGTAAAATGTTAGCCCATGATAGAAAGGTTTTTCCTAGAAGCCAATTCCCTTCACAGATGTTCCAAGAAACTGGCAGGAAAATTAAAGAACTAAAAATAGCAGAGCAGGTGCCTCATCCCAGGGGATTAGGATTCAGGTCTGAACATAAAGAAACAATGATTTAAATCATAGATACAGCTTTAAGTAAATTGGCCGAGGTCTTGTCAATAGAGAAATGTGAAACAACTTCAAAAGTAAGAACATGGAACATCATAAAAGCTCACCGTATACACACACAGGCATGTGCACAGTGTTACTGTCCTTATTACTACTACCTCATTAACATGACAGTTTAGAACAAATTTAAGCCTATGGAAAACATTTAACATGATTTTGACTATTGTAAAATATAAAACTTACTTCATCATTTGAGGTAATGATGTCTCCATGATGTCTCCTTGATATAAACTATGGGCTTGCCATCCATACATTCATGAATGTATATCACATATGCACACACTTTAATTAACTTCAGTTAGCACAACATAAGCCTACAGAGCACACAGCCATAGCAAAGGCTTGAGAACTGCCAAGAATTTTGAGCCTGGCTGTTTGGATAACATCCTTCCTGGGGAGAATGGTTTGATTTTGAACTACCTAAAGTACTAACAAACGATAACAAGACACATAAATAGAAAAGAAAATACAGATGACACAAAGAGAAAAACTAAATCACCACAAACTGACATAAAAGAAATAGAAATTTATAAATAACCAGACCAAGAATTCAAAATAAGAGTCATAATGATGTTCAGTGAGTAACAAGACAGCATACAATGATAGCCTGAAATCATGAAAGCAATGCATGAACAAAATGAAAATAGTAACAAAGAGATAGAAACTATGAAGAAGAATTAAGATATTCTTGTGTACAAAATATAATTATTGAACTGAAAAACTCAACACATGGGTTCAAAAGCAGACCTAACCAGGCAAAAAATTTGTAAGAAGAAAAGCAGCAGAAAAAAAAAAAAAAAAAGAAAAATGAAGAAAGGCTAAGAGACTAATGGGATTCCATGAAGGGCAACATCCTACACGTTGTTAAAGTCCCAGAAGAAGGTGACAGAGAAAAAAGGACTAAGCCCCTGTTTGAAGAAACAATGGCTCAAAAACTCCCCAAATTTCAGAAGACACGTGGACATACAAATTGAATAGCTTAAAGATATATAGACAGGATAAACTTCAGAGAACTACAACAAACAACATCATAAAAAAAAAGTCAAAGTTCAGAGAAAAGGAAAGAATCTTAACAATAGCAAGAAAAAAGCTAAGTCTATACGGGAGCCCCTATGCCCAAGATATTCCTTGTGGCCTAGAAGGATGTGGGATGATTTATTCCAAGTGTGAAAGGAAGACAACTGGAAACGAAAAATATTATACCTGGGAAAATATTCCTTTAAAAGACATGGAGAAACTAGGTCTTCCTCAGATAAACAGAAGGTGAGGGAGTTGGTCCCTATTAGACCTGGTCTAAAAGGAAAAATTCATTCTTAGTGGCATACGGCTTCAGCTTTACAAGATGAAAAAGTTCTAGAAATCTGTTGCACAATAATGTAAATATACCTAACACTACTAAAGCAAACACAAAAACTTTACTGAAATACATGATCAAAAATTGACATACTCAGATGAGGTGACATCAAGACTTTTATAAATACAGACATTAGAGCAATTAAACATAAAAGAAATAGTCTAATTTCAATAAAATCTGCCTTCTATAGAAGGAAAACCAAAATATCTAGTAAAGGAAAAGGACAAACTAGCTTGTTAGCTTGCAAGAAAAAAAAAGAAAAAAACAGAACACAGATGAGATTACCAAACCAAATAATTATGACATATATTACCTGAAACTTTAAAATAAGTCAAATAAAATACCTAAAAGTTACACATAAAAATCCAAATGGGGGGTGGCGTCTGTGGCTCAGTGAGTAGGGTGCCGGCCCCATATACCAAGGGTAGCGGGTTCAAACCCTGCCCTGGCCAAACTGCAATAAAAAAATAGCCGGGCATTGCGGCGGGAACCTGTAGTCCCAGCTACTTGGGAGGCTGAGGCAAGAGAATCGCCTAAGCCCATAGAGCTGGAGGTTGCTGTGAGCTGTGATGCCACTGTAATCTACAGAGGGCAATAAAGTAAGACTCTGTCTCTAAAAAAAAAATCCAAATTGGGGCTGGGCAAGATGGCTCATGCCTGTAATCCTAGCACTCTGGGAGGCTGAGGCGGGGGGATCCTTTGAGCTCAGGAGTTGGAAAACAATCTAAGCAAGAGTGAGATTCTGTCCTTACTAAAAACTGAAAAACTAGCTTAGCGTTGTGGTAGGTTCCTAGAGACCCAGCTACTTGGAAGGCTGAGGCAAGCGCATCGCTTGTGCCTAAGAGTTTGAGGCTGCTGTGATGCCACAGCACTGTACCAAGGGCAACAAAGAAAGATTCTATCTCAAAAAAAAAAAAAAAAAAAAATCCAGGCTCAGTGCCTGTAGCTCAGGGTCTACAGCGCCAGCCACATACACCAGCGCTGGCAGGTTTGAACCCTGCCAGGCCCTGCCAAACAATGAAAACTACAACCGAAAAAAAAAAAAAAAATAGATGGGTGTTGTGGTGAGCGTCTGTAGTCACAGCTACTTGGGAGGCTTAAAGCCCAAGAGCTGGAGGTTGCTTGAGCTGTGACACCACGGCACTCTACCCAGGGCAACATAGTGAGACTCTGTCTCCAAAAACAAACAAACAAACAAAAAATCCAAATTAAATACAGGTATAAACAAAATTTTATGTATGTATGTATTTATAAGACAAGGTCTCACTTTATTGCCCCAGTAGATGCCATGGCATCATAGCTTGCAGCAACCTCAAACTCTGGGGCTCAAGTGATTCTCTTGCTTTAGCCTCCCAAGTAGCTTGAACTATAGGCACCCGCAACAACACCTGGCTATTTTTAGAGGCAGGGTCTCAGTCTAGTAGGCTGGTCTCAAACTTCTGAGCTCAGAAGATCTGCCCTCCTCGGCCTCTCAGATATAAACAATAAAATTAGATTTCAGTGAAACACAGTATTTTAGTTTAGTTTTTTTTTCTTTTTTTTCAGTTTTTGGCCGGGGCTGGGTTTGAAACCACCACCCCCAGCATATGGGGCCGGCGCCCTACTCCTTTGAGCCACAGGCACTGCCCAAAACACAGTATTTTATAATCATGCACTAAACAAGGCCTGTCAAAGAAAGAAGAAACAAATGGAGAAAAAGAGACATAAGACTTCTGTTTTATACTAAAAAAAGCAACATGAAAAAAATGTAACTCCAGTGTATACACAAGGCAGAATAAAAAATAGCTCTTAAAATACATGAAAATTGAGTATAGTATTAAGACATTTTATATATACATGTCCACAAATTAAGGAAACCTACTCAGACTCCCAAGGAATTAAAAAATGTAAATATAAAGAGTTACCATTGTCTCCACATAATCCGAACACAAAAAGAACACAGTGTGTATACTACGTTTTACTTAAGTGAGTGGGCACTCACATGGTGTTGGTGTGGGAGGGTACATTTCCAGTTGGGAATAGCAGAGAGATCTCCCCAGATCTAAGAAAACAGGAAATAACCCAGGCTAGAAGAAGCAACACGAGTCCTCAGATCCCTGTGCTCACACACAGGCAGACTTTCTTTAAAACCAGGAAAAAGGGAGATGCACCTGTCTTAAGAGAACAAAGGAGGATGTAAATTGACAAGCTATCCTGTTTCCTAACATGAAAACATGTAAATTTTCAAAACATGCAGGATAGACAGGGTACGGTGGCTCGCGCCTGTGATCCCAGCACCCTGGGAGGCTAAAGCAGGAGGAGGGTCCCTTGAGCTCAAGTTGGAGATACCAGCCTGAGGAAGAGGGAGACCCTGGCTCTACTAAAAATAAAAAAAACTAGCTGGGCATTGTAGTGGGGGCCTGTAGTCAGCTACTTAGGAGGCTGAGGCAGGAGGAATGCTTGAACCCAGGAGTTTGAGGTTGCTGTGAGCTATGATGCCACAGCACTCTAGTGAGTGCCACAGAATGAGACTATCTCAAAAAAAGAAAAAAGAAAAAAGACACATTCAGGATAAAATATCTCAACAAACCATTCACTGAAGAACTTTCTCCAAAATCTCATGACATCACAGAAATACATCTGTACAGTACTTGCACTGATGCTTGCAAGAGAACTGACAATAGTGGGTCCCCATTTGTGAGAGAGGCAGCACGACTTCAGAAGATAGGAGATGCTTTGTGTCTCAGGACTTAAAGCATCTCTGCCTGCATGTTTACCAGAAAACAAATACATAAATCATGTGAAGCTTCACAGAACATAACATTTAATAACAGCAGGTGGAAAGAGAGTATGGGTCCATCTGCTGTAATGACAAAGAAAGTTCTGCTCTGATTTCTGAGGAAAATACTAACCATTTTTAATCTAAAATACCTACAACACTAGAGTCTGCAGAAATACCACAGTGCCCATAGGATGAAAGTGCTGAGAATGATTTAAAGACTCTCCTGTACTTAGGTATTAATTTCTTATATTAATTTTTTTTTTTTTTGTAGAGACAGAGTCTCACTTTATCACCCTTGGTAGAGTGCCGTGGCGTCACACAGCTCACAGCAACTTCCAACTCCTGGGCTTAGGCGATTCTCCTGCCTCAGCCTCCCGGGTAGCTGGGACTACAGGCACCCGCCACAATGCCTGGCTAATTTTCTTATATTAATTTTAATGACAGAAGGAAACATCCTCTGTCACTGATATTTCTACTTTCCATTCCATTCCAAGCCATTAAGAGCTTGGAGTCAGAGACATACTGATACATTAGAGTTTAGGAGTGAATGCAAAATAATACCAGCCTAAAAATAAGGTTTCCCTTATTGGTTTCCTTTTCCAGAATTTGCCAGGTAATTCTGCACATTAACACCTGATTTCCACACACACCTTCATCAATCCTGGTCTACAGAAATCTGGCAGTGCATCCAGATGTGGCCCCTAAACAGTCCCTTCTCCCAATAGCTGACCACAGGGGACCACAACCTGTCCCGGATGTACATCTGGGTGTGAAGCCCTTCCCCTTCCCAGGACAATGTCCAATGCAGCCTTTAAGCAAGGTCATGCCACGGGGTCACTGTGGAATGGAATCTAAGTGGAGATGACAAGGACCTAGGGAAGTAAGAGTCAGGAAACAGGCCAGGCTGGACATCTCAGAGTCTGAGATCAGCACATCCAGTGCCTGGCACCTCAGAAGGGAGGAGACTCAAAATGATTCACCCCAAACACCACCTCACCTGAGTAACAGCCATTCCTGACTCCTGTTTTTTCCTCTTCTTGCTTTTCTCCTTTATGTATGATGAATCTTTAGACGTTAATCCTGATTGTCAAAAATATGAGGTTTAACACTTATAAGCCACACATCCCCTTCCCATGCCACAGCCACACACAAGACCTCACTCTATGCACAGTCTTCTGTGACCCACAGTACTGGAAGGCAGGATGCGGGGACAATATACAGGATGACCAACTGCTGATTTAGTTTGATTAGCAATGACCCCTTCATCAGACCCTGCCCCTCTCCCAATGAAGCCCACACACTGCAGAAGTGGGGGAGATGGGCTGCAGGGCAGCCTGAGATCCCCTCCAGGGAGGCAGAGGACAGCCCCTCACCCTTATGTGATCACAGGCTGAGCTCAGTGCTCAGTAATGGAGGACATAGAGCCTTGGTGCTCAGTTCTGGTCACCGAGTGGACATACCTGGTCACTGGAACCATTATTGAAGGTGGGTCCCAACGTGACTGTGTGAATACTAAGGGGACATGAGAGATGCATTTGGAAAAAAGCGTCAGCACTCTAATGTGATACCAGGCCTGAGTGCCACTCAGGTCAAGGCCAAAACCCTCCCTCCTTCTGGCTCTGCTCTTCCCATAGGATGTTATTACCACCATTGTCCAGACAGGGGTCACAAAAGAAGAAAAAGCAAGATGCAGAGCAGGAAATAAAGACCAGGGGTGGGACAGAGGGTATGGCTGGAATGCGAAGTTAGGGGAAGTCAGAGAAGCCTCTATTGAGAAGGTGATGACAGCCTGAGGTGTCACCTGCAGCTGAGGGACTAGGGAGGTTGAGACAGAAGGACAGTTCATGTGAAGGCCCTGAGGTAGGAGATCCCATGTTCCCAGGAAAAGGAAAGAGGCCTGTGTGGCTGGAGCAGAGTGAGGATGACATAAGCAGGAGATGAGGCCAGATAGGCCCTCGGGGCAGAGCAGGGAGGGCCCGGCCTGTACATATTCTTCTCTTTCACCTAGAATAGCTTTTCTTAACCTGTGGGTCCCAACCCCTTTGTAACAATGAAAATATATCCTGCATATCAGATAGTTACAATTCATAACAGTAGCAAAATTATAGTTATGAAGTAGCAACAAAAAGAATTTTATGGCTGGGGTTTACCACAACATGAGGTCTCAGCATTAGGAGGCATTAGGAAGGTTGAGAACCACTGACTTAGTACTTTGGACACAATGTATTTCCTCATCTACTTTAAGTAAATATGTACTTGTTATTTATTTATTTACTTAGAGACAGAGTCTTACTTTGTTGCCCTTGATAGAGTGCCATGGCATTATATAGCTCACAGCAGACTCAAACTCTTGGGCTCAAGTAATCCTCTTGCTTCAGTTTTTCATTTTTAGTAGAGACAAGGTATTACTCTTTTTCAGGCTGGTCTCAAACTCGTGAGACCACTCATGTCCGCCTCTCAGAGCGCTACGATTATAGGCGTGAGCCACCACACATGGCTGTATTTGTTATTTATATTATAAATTAAAGCCTGGCATGGTGGCTCACGCCTGTAATTCTAGCACTGTGGGAGGCCAACACGGGGTAGACTGCCTGAGCTCAAAAGTTAGAGACCAGCCTGAACAAGAGTGAGATCTTGTCTCTAAAAAACAGCTGAGCAATGTGGTGGGCGCCCATAGTCCCACTCTTTGGGCAGGAGGATTGTTCCAGCCCAAGAATTTGAGGTTGCTGTGACCTATGATGTCAGAGTACTCTACCCAGGGCAATAACAAAAAATTACAACACTTAGGAATAATGTATTAATACTTATCTCAGATATTTAAATACATGCTACTGAATTCAGCTAAGCTCCAGCAAATGCAGGGCATTCTTCTTTCGAGATGTTAGAATAGTAGAGGAACATGTTTGGGTGAGTTCAGAAAGTTACTTTTGGACATATGAACATAGAGATGTCTGTCAGATGGTCCAACAGAGAAGTCATAGAGCAGCTGGAGATGATTCTAGAATTCAAAGGGGGAGGTCTGCAGGGGAAATGGAGAGATATAGGTGGGGTTTAAACCATGACATAAGATGATAAGGCAGTCGGTAAGGACAGGATGAGAAAACATTCAAGGATCAAACTAGGGGTCACTTCACTCTCAGACAACAGGGGATTCAGCAGAGGAAAGCTTTAAATGATCAGGCAGGTAACAACAACATTAAATGGAAAGGATTTCTGAAGGTGAGTGGGATGTCTTCAAGGCAAGATAAGAAAGAGATCAACCATGCAACACGCTGCTGACAGGAAAAGAAAGATGAGGACAGCAAATTAAATACTGTACTTACAAATGAGAAGATCACAGGTAACTCCGAAAAAGAAATTATCAGGGGAATAGTGCTCAGATGGGGAGTGAAGGTGTGGTCTCTATGTTTCTGTGGTTCCCTCTCTGCTCTAATCCTCAGGTGCCCCCTCTTGTCCTTGAAACATGCTGCTCTGTCTACCCTGATTCCAAATCATCTATCCTCCCCACCACTGAGGTGCCTCCCCCTTTCCTGCCACTGGCAGTCCTTCATCTCTTGGGACATAAAGCTTTTCTCTAAATTTCTCCAGTTACTTTTCTCCTCATGCTACCTTCTCAGCTTCTTTCACTCTCACTGCGTCTCCGCAAATCCCTCCCCACCCTTTATTTTGCCATCTGTTTAGGGGTTTCCTCATTCTTTTTTTCACTCCCTCAGTTCTATTCCTTCTTAATTGCTATTTCTTCGGGTCCCCTGTACCCACACATTCCAAGGGAGGGTAATAAAGTAAGACGTCCAACTCCAAGAAGAGCACCATTTTCCAGTGGGCGTCATTTGGGAAGGATGGACACTGGGTGTCTCAATACAGGCCCAGGGTCACCCTCCCTAAGGCGAGATCAGAAGCAATAGAGACCATGAAGAGAGCGGTGGGTTCCGCTCCAAGGTGGCAAGCGCGGGGGTGTATGCAGGCAGTGACAGTGTCCGCACAACCGCAGGACCAGCAGGAGGCCGCGGCGCCCCACTGGAAGGGGCTGTGGCGCTCCGTCCAGCGGCCGAGACCCCCAGGGCTTGGAGGCCGGAAGGGCTCAGATCTACCCTACCTGGGAGGACCGTACGTAGCGCAGGGCAGGCGGAGAGGTGAGTGAAGGAAAACGGGGGAATGGAGGTGTCTACTCGGCTCGAAGGCAGAAAGATCCGGGTAGGGAGAGAGGTCCAGCCCCTGAGAGATTTTGCCCAAAGAATCGCAATCCCCGGACCCTCACAGCGACGTCCGATTTACTGGAGGCGGTGTGCGGATTTAACGTCTATCCTCGGTACGAACCCCCACCTCAGATCCCTGGCATGGAGGCGGGCGAAGACTGCGAAGCCCAGGATTAATCCTAAAACAAGTAAAAGGACTCAAGCGCGCAGCACTCAGATGGCCCCGCGCTACCGGTTTCCGGGTCCCAGAAAACTGCGCGCGCAGAAGAGCTCGAGTCTGGGCGGGGCCAGCGAATTGGGGCGGAATCTGGGCGGGGCGGGCGGAGCCCGAGGAGGTAAGGTCGGCCCCTGGCCTCCTTTAGCCTGGCTCTTGGAGCGTTTCAGTGGATTGGGAGCTGGGACGTATCTGGCGGGAAGCATGGGATGGCGATTGCATTCAAGACAGTTCCGGCTATTCAAATTAATTTTAGCGATTTAAATCTAAACCCCGGTAATTGTGAAGGGGATGCAAACTGGAATGTGAAATGCAAAACTCTGAGTGGCCAGGATGTGCAATTACATGCTGATGCCCAACGGAACAGAATGGAAATCCGTTCTACTTCTATTCCCCAATTACTCCGGAGGGAGAGAGTCAAACTGGGGTGCTAGGCATGGGAAGCTAAATGAGAGTGGTAAGGTAGATTGACAATCATTGCTTTAAAAAAGCAACACTTTTAGAAGCACCTATTAATTAGTTGTTCTTTATATTTGTTTTATTCCACTGGAGATGAGTTAACCTAATATGCTTTTGAGATAAATTTTTAGATCATAATATTGTCATGTCATTAATTTCTAAATATACTGTAATTTCAAATAGACTTCATGTGCATTCTGAAAACATACTATTTTAAAATTACAACGTATTTTAGGGCTTTGTTTCCCCTTTCTGAATGTTCTGGCATGTGGAGATAACAAAGACATTAGCATTTATTCTCCCCTACAGAATAATTTTGTAATAGTTCTAAGGGCATATGGCAGGTAGGTTATTCACCCTCAAAAGAATCCTGAAGAAAGGCCAGGTGCGATGGCTGAAGCCTGTAATCCCAGCATTCTGGGAGGCTGAGGCAGATGGATTGCCTAAGCTCTTGAGTTCCAGACCAGCGTGGGCAACAGTGAGACCCCATCTCTGAAAAATACCTGGGAATTGTCTTGGGCTCCTGTAGTTTCAGCTACTTGGGAGGCTGAGGCAAGAGGATCACTTGAGCCCAACGGTTTGAGGTTGCTGTGAGCTATGATGCCTCGGCACTTTACTGGGGGCAAGAAAGTGAGACTCTGTCTCAAAAAAAAAAAAGAATTCTGAAGAAGGTAAAACTTGATTATTAACTTGATTATTAAATACCCTTATTTCTACAAGGAATATTTTTATGGCTAATATCTGTGAGTGATCATGTACTGAGGTATGTTTTTCTCTAACATCATTATTTCTGGAAAGTTTCATTCACAGAGAAATGGTAATCAATTTAAATCTGATCGTGCTTGCATAGGAAAATTATCATAGTCAACTTTTTTTTATGATCAAAGTATTTTCATATTTGTATTTTCTAGTCCTTGTCCACAAAAAATATATACATTTATTTGGCACTGTGACAAGCTCATTGTAACATGCCCGTTAAAGTATCATCCTTTTCAAACTTAATATTATATCCATATAATGTACTTACATATTTTCTTATGTTTATGCATTGTCTTCATTATAATCATTTTCTTTTTTTTTTTTATTATTAAACCATAGCTGTGTACATTAATGAGATCATGGGGCACCATACACTGGTTTTATACACTGTTTGACACATTTTCATCACACTGGTTAATAGCCTTCCTGGCATTTTCTTGGTTAAGACATTTATATTCTACATTTACTAAGTTTCACATGTACCCTTGTAAGATGCACTGTAGGTGTAATCCCACAATCACTGTCCCTTCGCCCATCCTCCCCCCTCCCTCCCCCCCCTTCCCCCCTTCCCCCTATTATTAGGTTATAACTGGGTTATAGCTTTCATGTGAAAGCCATAAATTAGTTTTATAGTAGGGCTGAGTACATTGGATGCTTTTTCTTCCATTCTTGAGATACTTTACTAAGAAGAATATGTTCCAGCTCCACCCATGTAAGCATGAAAGAGGTAAAGTCTCCATCTTTCTTTAAGGCTGCATAATATTCCATGGTGTACATATACCACGATTTATTAATCCATTCGTGGATCGTTAGGCATTTGGGCTTTTTCCATAACTTAGCATTATGAATTGGGCTACAATAAACATTCTGGTACAAATATCTTTGTTATGATGTGATTTTTGGTCTTCTAGGTATATACCTAGTAGAAGAATTATAGGATTGAATGGCAGGTCTATTTTTAGATCTCTAAGTGTTCTCCAAACATCTTTCCAAAAGGAATGTATTAATTTGCATTCCCACCAGCAGTGTAGAAGTGTTCCCTTTTCTATTTTGTCTTGCAGAAATATAT
>CAUYPK010118883.1:0-24563 GCA_963574355.1 Loris lydekkerianus
ACAGATGATGTCAACCCCATCAATCCCGTGCCTTTCTTCCTAGAGCCCCATGGTAAGAGGAAGAAGGGAAATTGGAGAAATCAGTGACATTCAACGTGAAGGGCAATGGGTGAACAGTCGTGTCGTAATTTAGTGAAAGAAAAGGTGCTGGGTGCCCCTGAAGACATTCCCTTCCCTGATGACCTGTATTATTTTGGCATTGACAGTGGCTTGGTGAGGAACTACTGTAGGAACCCAGATGATTCTGGACGCCCTTGGTGTTACACCACTGATCCGTGTGTCAGGTGGGAGTACTGCAACCTGACACAGTGCTCAGAGGCCCAGGTTCCCAGTGAAGAGGCTCCTACTGAGCAGGGTAAGAAGTTTCTGACATCCACCTCCTTAGGATGTTAGAGGAATGGAGATGGAAAATCTTCCCAATGCATGAGCCTTCTATGTTAAAAGTCTGTTCCGGTGCTGCTGGAGGGTCTTCCTTGTGGAAGGGGCCTTGGCATCCCCCTCAGCCCCCCGCCCCCCAAGGTAGATACACCTGTGATTGATGGCACAATGTGGGTGATGGCAGACTTGCACACTTGTGCAAATCTTCCAGGGCCATTTCTTTACCACTTATCTGTGCGTGAAACTGCTGATGCTAGACTCCATCCATGTTTCCATCTGGTACCTTCTGTCCAGAGCTTCACCTTAGTGTTGGTGGCAATGCCTTTCAGCTCCTCTATATCTGGAAATTTCCTGCTTTTCCTTTGAGGTTCTCAAACTAGTTTTTCTTGTTTCAGGTCCAGAGGTGACAGACAGTTTTCTTTACTTGACCACCATAAAGTTGATACTCCATCATCTCCTATTTCTGACTAAGAGTCTTACCTTTGTTCCCTAGGGTTCCATATTTCTTTTGTCTCTGGCTGCCATGAGACTTGCTGTCTTCTTTGCTTTTTACCACTTTGACTCTGCATCTCACTCACTTGAGTTTTCTCTTCCTCTATTTATGGTGCCTGGCCTTTCCCAAGCTTGTTGGATATGTGGAGAGTTGATGTTCAGTAGTTTCTCTTGGTAGATTCTGTCTGGTACCTTTTGAAATATTTGTCCTTCATCTTCCCCCTCTCTGTGCATTCCCCCACCCCACCCCAGCCCTGTCTGTCACCCCTCCCTCTCTCTCCTACAGTTTGCACAGTAAGTGCCAGATGTTAGGCCATTGTATGTTGTTTCCTTACTCTTGAAGGATGGTCTTTCTTTTTGTTTTCTTTGTAACTCTGCTTTTTTTATTTGTTTTTGTGTGTCAGTTTGGAATATTTCTCTTAACCCATCTTCAGGTTCACTGATGATTTGCTCCATCGTGTGCTATAGTCCCCTGATGATCCCATGGTGAGATTTCTCACCTCTGACCTCATTAGTTTGGTTTCTAGCATTTTCATTTTACACTTTTTCAGACTTTTCATGTCTCTGCTGAATCTGCCCATCATTCCATACACGCTGTCTATTTTCCTAGAAGATCTTCTAACACTTCATGCATGATTACCTTACAATCCTAGACCTGGAATTTCTAGATCTACTTATCTCTGAGACTGGTGTCTTAATAAGCCAATAGAGATTTTTCTACTTGGCTATTTTGGTGTGCCTTGTAATGTTTTAATCCAATGCTGGATGTGTGACTAGCACGTTAGGCTAGACTGCAGTAGGTATTCTTCCTACTTGGATGTTGGCCCTCCTCTGCTTTTGTCTATACGTAGTGCAACTCACTGAGTCCATGTAGCAAGAAGCTGAAATATGTGGGCCCCCAGGCCAGGATGTGCAGCACAGGCTTTCAATTCCTGCAGTAGGGGGCTGCTGGGCTCTGGTGCTGAGAATGGGGTCTTGGCTGCTGAACAGTTTTCTCTGTTTTGCTAAGCCATGCTCAAGATTGTAACCTTCAAGGAGTGTTTGCACCACAGAGGGTATGTCTCCCTCCACTTCATGGTCCCCATCAGTAGACTGCTGTTGGTTGTCATTGAATGCTCAGTGCTTGGTGGAAGGGGGCCATCTCTATGTCCTAGGTCTTCCCACATCTTAAGATTGGCTCTGCCGCTGAACAGTTTTTACTGAGTATCTTTTTTTGTAATTTCTATTTCTTCTCATAGAATTTCTGTTGAGTGGGCGTTCAGTGAATGAGCAATGTATTTCTGTGCTGTGTGTGTGCTTTAAATGCACACTCTTTCCCTATGAATTTTCTTTGTCTATTCTTGAGGAGATAATTGTTTTTCACCATACGCCACCCTCAGCAACCACGGATTTTGGTTGCTGTACACAGAGGATCATTTTCTGTCACCTTCTCCAGAAGCTTAAGGCTTTGGCTTTTTTTCAGAAAATGGTCTAGGGAAATGTTACAACATTTCAAGTATTACCTCTATTGAGAGACATGTTCTGTGATTTCGTTACTTTCCCCCCATATTTTAAATTTAATGTTTTGAAGAAGACTGGTTTAGGTTCTAGAATGCTATTAATTTATTGGTTTTTCAATGGGTGAATCCTATCCATGTGATTGCTACCATGGAAAAGAGAACAGTGCTAATTCCAATAAACTATTTTAACAGTTTTTCTATGAATTCCTTCTCATATTTCTCTGTCAGTCATTATTGAGCTTAATTTTTTCTGTCTTAATTTTAGTAGTACCTGACCACAATCCTGTGTTCCGAAAATGTTTCCTGAGTGACACACAGAGTTACCAAGTTGAAGCATCAACTAATTTCACAGGAGTGTCATCCAAGTTCAAAATATAGACGCTCCATCTGAGCAAGGTAAAAAAGTCTCTGGCCATTCATCTACATATTGGTATTTTGGCATGAAAAAAGAGGGAAAATCTTCCTGATTTGGAAGGCTTCTATTTTCTAAGGGCCTTTGGGTACTGTTGGAGGGTCTTCCATGCGGACAGAGGCCTCGGCACTCCCTTTGGGAGAACCAGATGTGTGATTAGCGGCACAATGTGAGTGATGGCAGATTTGAACACTTGTGCAAATTATCCAGGGCCCTTCTCACTCACCTTGGTGTGAAGGTGGATGTGCTAGAGTCCATCCACACTTCCATGTGCTGCCATGTGTCTTCTGTCCAGAGCTTCACCTAAGCATTGGTAGCAGGAGCCTGTTGCTGGCAAAGCCTTTTAGCTTCTGTATGTCTATGAAAATTCTTATTTTGCTTCTTTAAAATAGTAATTTTGCTGTATAGAGAATCTGAGATACTTTTATTTATTTAACCCCTTTAAAGATCGTACTCCACTATCTTGTGTTTCTGACTAGAAAATGATCTTTGTTCCTACATGTTCAGTATTTCTTTTGGCTGCCTTTATGAACTTCTCTCGTTTTTGCTTCCCAGCACTTTGACCATGATGCATCTAGCTGTGCTTAATGTTTTTTGTAGATATTGTGCTTGGTGTTTCCCTAGCTTCTTAGATTTGGGGATTATTGATTTTATTATCTTTTATGAAATCTTAGCCATCGAGGTAGAGCCGTTGGTGTGAAAATGTTGTCCTGGTGGGAAGTAGGTGTGTCTGAGCATGGCCAAACTCTTGAGGGTTGCATGGGTGCCTGTGGAGGCCACCATGACAATGGCAGGCAGGGAGGGATTCTGGATGCACTCACTGGACAGTGGTCCTCAGCATGGTATGGGTGGCCCTGGAGTGGCAAGTGCCTGCGTATGACAGCCGCCAGAGATTGACTTGCCCACAGAATTCTGGAGGGATTCTTTTTTTCTCCTCACACGTGAGTCCTGAGGAAACTCCACCACCAGCCCTAGGAGCCTCAGGTGAATTCATTATGATCCCCTCTTTCTCTGTTTTTCTTTTAGATGCTGTCCAGAGACCCAAAGAAATGGACCTATCCCCTCCATTCTGAGGAATTCCTCCCCATTCAGAAAAATTGTATAGCATAAAAAAAAATAATAAAAAAAAATCATATTGCTATGTAATACTGCCTGGCCCCAATATAAGCTGGAGGACAGGGAGGTCTGCCTGGTCAATGGGGGTCTAACCTATAACACTACCCTCCAGTTAAAACTCTTTTGAAAATGTAAGACATTGTCTGAAATCCTTTTTAAACTCAGGAGTTTAAGGCCTTACAGTAAAGCCAGAGACACGGGGAGCACGCAACCTAGTGTGCTGCCATGTAAAGTGCATGTTCCTAGGTCCCTTGACCTGAACCTTGTGCCTTTTTTTTTTAAAACCCAGTTTAGAAAGCTGAAGTTCCTTCAGAGCCCCCCAAACAGGGATGAGGATGCCTTCTGGCAATCCTGACTCTGCCCCCAAGCATACAACTTACCAGTATACCTTCAATGTCCTGTACCTAATCCTAGCCCCAGATTCCTGTGCTTTTTACGGGAGGTGACTATGGGCCAAGGAGCCACCAGCAGGGTACACATTCCTTTTTGTCTGTTGTACCTTCAAGCCTTGGCCGGTTCTCTGAGGACAGAGGCCTCGGCACTCCCTTTGGAAGTTGCTGGGGCATTTCAGAGCCCAGCACTTTCCTTTGATCTCACACGGAGAGACCTGAATGTGATTCTCTCCATTGCTTCCCCGAGAACATGTGCATTTGGGCCCACGAGTAAGTGTTGGCAGATGCCTTAAATGATGCCCAACCTCTCTATTCCCTGGGGAATGACAACTGTCCTTCAGTATTCTAACTGGCATGTCCAATGGGGATAGCAGGGAATAAGACTCAGAGACCACATGGTCATGTGTCTCATAGAAGGAAGAAAGGCGCACACCTGAGCCTGTAAACTACGCTAGGATGAGAGAAGTGACACGAGCCCTGATGAGAACGCAGAACTCTTTGAGGCTCATCTGGTTAATGAGGTCTATAAATATGCTGACCTGACAACCCCGGGGGGAGAGTGGTATTGAGGACTCATCTCATCAATCACCCCAAGATATTAGAAGAAAACTCAAAAAATTGTCCTTGTGACCCCAGACTCCCTGTCACGCTCTCCTGATGTTCCCGTCCGTCAGTGCGTCAACAACTGAGGGAAGAGTAGGAGGGCCAAGAACGTGTGACTGGAGGTGAGACGGAGGCAAGTCAGTCTCTCCAGCGGCTGTCATATGCAGGACCCTGTCATTCCAGGGCCACCCATACCATGCTGGAAGATCACTGTCCAATGAGGGCCACTTTCACTGTCATAAGAAGGTTCACTGGATCAAAGAATGCCCCAACCCCTTGTCCTCTTCCTGCCAAGCCATGTCCCCTATACAAAAAGTAGGGGCATTGGAGGAGGGACTGTTCCATGGTCATAGGGAGTAGGGCGTATCCCCTTCTCCCAGATAACACTTGGATGATTGATGGGGCCTGAGGTTCATTTCACAGCAACACCCAACAAGACCATCACTTTCATAGGCAGGACCAGGCATTACCTGGAAGGGAAGCCTGTGACTGTTGTGACAGAAACAGGAGTTACATATTCTGTCTTAACTTCTCCCGCTGGGCCTATCGCTCCAGATAAACACTCCATTGGGGTTAATGGAGTCCCTTGATATAGGGCTTTTACCACACCCCCTCTTGCTAATAGGGAAACCATCTAATTGCCCACAATTTCTTGATTCTGCCTGCATGCCCTATTCCTTTCCTACATAGATAACGGCTATCGGCTTTGGGGACTTCCCAGAGCCAGGCAGAGGTGTGAAACCTTTTCTTGTCCTCTAAGAAACCTAAGTCCTGTGCCAGTATTTCCCAGGAGATCCTAGACCAAGAAGAGCCAAAAGTCTTGGATACAGGTATTCTAGGAAAGGGTTACGGGGCAACTCCAGTCACAATCACTTTGAAAAATCCCTCATCCCATCCTTGAAAAAAACAATATACTCTAAAGAAAGAGGCACAATGGGGATTTAGCCCTTATTACAACATTTTTAACCTATGGGCACTTAATACCCTGTCAGTCCCCCTGAAATACTCCCATCTTACCCGTCTTAAGACAGAAAGTACAGCAAGATGTAAGGGTCATTAAAGAGACTATTGTGCCCTTCCATCCTGTAGTTCCAAATCCACATTTTACGAGGTCGGACAATTAAGTTCGCAAACTCATCTTAGAAAAGGTGCTACATACCTTACTGGTGAATATCACTATAGTCACCAAGGGCAGTACTGTGAAGGTGACCATAGTGATATTCAGTGATGAAATGTGTAGCACTCTTTCTAAGATGAGTTCATGAACTTAACTCTCTAACCTTCATATTTTAACTCAAGATTCAAGAGAATCTAATTGGTTTATTATCTGAGACCTGAAAGATGCCTTCTTTTGCAACTCTCTACATCCAGACTCCCAACTTTTGTTTGCATTCAAGTGAACTGTTCTAGATATTGGATTCTTACAACAGTATACCTGGACAGTTCTCCCCCAGGGTTATAGAGATAGTCATCACCTTTTCAAAAATGCCTTGGGTAAGAAATTAAGAGAGCTGTTCCTTCCATAAGGGCCTACTTCTCAATATGTAGATGATATTCCTGTAAGAATCAATGGATAATGATACTGTCCAAGTTTTTAACTTTTTAGGCAACAAAGCATATAGGGTCTCTGAAGCAAAAGGCCAAATATCCTTATAAGGCTGAGTGCTCAGAATACATTTTAACTCCAGGATATCATTGTAAGCCCACAAAAAGAAAAGAGACTATTACACAACCTAGCCCTCCACAAACATGAAAACAACTTAGGATATTTTGGAAAATGACTGGATTTTGCAAAGTTTGGATTCTCATCGTTGGTGCCATGGAAAAACTACTATATGAAACTTTAAAAGGACTTGACACTGAGCCCTTAAATTGGGGGCCAGAACATCAAAAGGCCCTTAAAGAAATTAAAAGGTCCCTAACATCTGCTGTGGCCTTGGGAATCACTTACCTGCATAAGACGTTTATTCTCTTTACCATGGAAAGACAGGAAATGACTCTGGGTATGCTTACCAAACCTCTGAGACAAGACCTTCTATCTGCAGCCTATGTTCTAAGCATTTAGACTCAGTGGCCATGAGATGGCCTAGATGCTTGAAAGCAGTAGTGTCCATAGCCTTATTGTTCAAAGAGGCCACTAAGTTGACCTTGAGAATGTCATTAGAGGTCTGAAGTCCCTTCCAGGTGGAAGGGGTCATAGAAAGAAAAGGTCACCGTTGGCTAATAAGAGAACAAATTATCAAATACTAGGCCCTTCAGCTGGACGCCCCAGAAATCAGACTCAAGGTGGCAAAATATTCAATCCAGCAGGCACCCTGACACCCACAGGACCCCTCACCAATTAATCACATTACTGCACTATAGAACAAACAGACTCCAGCAGACCAGAATTAAAGGACATCCTCTTGGACAACTCAGATGGAGGACTGTATCCAGATAGCAGTGGATTCTATGCAGCATCGGGAAGTCAGGATATGCTACAGTCAGCCTTAGCAATATTGTAGAAATTGGACCTCTGCCCCCCAACACTTGTGCCTCAAATGTCAAACTGATTGCTGTTATAACAGCCTTACGGTTGGGAAGAGAAAAGAAAATTAACATCTACACAGACTCCAAAATATGCCTTCCTCATCCTTCATGCCCCTGCTGCTATTAGGAAAGAATGGGTCTTATTAACAACAAACAATGCCCCCAGGACACATCATTTTGAAATCCTTCAATAATTACAGGCTGTCATGGAACCAAGCCAGGTAGCTATCATGCTTTGCAGAGTCCATACCAAAAGGGACAGTCAGATACGGTGCCTGACATATGGGACAAACTCTCCTGCTGGGGGTTTGCTTTCAGTGAAATGCTGTAGTCCTGGATAGGATCCTTTGTAGTTTCCATTATGATATTATCACAATTCTTGCTTTCCTTGTCTCTCCTTGTATTATTACATTTTTAGAAGCTGTTGTACCTGGGGTTGTGCAAACCACCACACAACATGTCGTGGACTTGCAAAGTTCCATCCCATCCTTCCTCAGAGAAATGAAGAAGGGACTATCAAAATCCCCTTGATCTGGGGTCTTGTTCCTTCTACCAATAGCCACCTGACCACTCTGAGGGCCCTGAAGGTCCCTGCCATCACAGTGAGATATCTTAAATCCTATGCCCTGACACCAGTCCCGTTAATGGAGAGGGCACCAGATGTGAGAGACTATGGTGCCCTGAGGCAGAGTCAGTTGCCCTTACCAGCACAGAGCAGCTTCAGAAGATGAATCTTCTTCCCGCAGCCTCCTGGGATTCCAAGAGCCCAGGACTCTGTAAAGAGTGAAACGTTGAAACGTTAGAGCAGGAGAGTAGGAGAGAGGCCAGATGAGGTGCAGGTGTTATGGTAAACAACCCTTATGCAGGAGAAACAGAAGGGCTGAGAACCCCAGGCAAGAACCAGCTTCAATGAGCTTGTCAGTGACCTCTTTACCTTACAAAACTTTGGCTAATTACAATATCAAGTACATTGAGGTTTTAAAATTTCTCTGCCCTGAAATCACCATGACAGTGTAAGGCAACCAAAACAAGTATAAAAATTGGAGGAAACTGTATTCTAGGAATTACTACCCAAATTCTTAGTAAAAGCTAAAGCCTGAACTTTGACTTTTACTCCCTTCAATTAGTGAGACTTCAGAAGACCAACAGCCACTTCCTCCAGGTGCAGCTGCCTATTTCAAGCTGCCTGTGCCCACATGCACGTGTGCACAGTCTCTCTCAAGTGTACTTTCACTTTCAATAAAATGAAACAAAATGAAAAACTATTCCTTGCTTGTCTTACATGGTGCATCCTGAGATTCTCTTCTGTCAATCATCAAGAATCTGAAAGAAGCTTCACTCAGGTGGTTACCATGTAGACCTGCCTGTGGGGAAGAGCAACAGAATCTCAGTAGCAGGAAGAGCAGTCAGTGAGCATGGAAAGGGCTTTGGCTCTGAGCCTAAATATGCATGAGACTTATTTCTCCACGTGGAGAGGCCATTTGGAGGGGAGAGGACAAACTTGGGTCTTCTGGCTCTGCTGTCAGTGGCCTAGGTACCCACCTGGAGGATGGGCTCTTAGCAGCAGCAATCTCTAGGAAGAGCAGGCACCAGCCATCAATAAACTATATAGACAGATCCCAGAAAAAGAAAATTACAACCAATCCTTACGGTTTATTGGGCCAGCACAGCAGAAAATATCACTAGCAAATACTACTAGCTGAGTTCTGCAGCATCCAAGGCTTGGTGTCCACTAGAATTGTTACCTACGCTGCTCCAGGAAAACATTCCATACAAAGACATTAGGTGTGGCAGTTGCAGGGAGGGGTGGTAATTTTAGGATAAAGGACCTTAAAATCCTTGAGGAAAAGGAATGAAAAATGCTGCCACATTTACTACCTGTGTAGCTGCATGATCCAGTTTAGTACGGTGACAATGGCTGTCCAACCAGTGCATCGGCCAAGTATTGGTAAATAATGCGGCATAAATTAATCTCAGCCACATGGAATACTACACGTCCACTTGGCTCAGATCATTTGGCTCAGTGCTTGTGCCGTGTCTGGGAAGCTGCCGATGCAGGCTGGGGGGCTCTGCTGGAGCACTCTACTCGGAATGTCCCCCAACCCCCTGGGTCCCGCATGGTGATGGCTGAAGTGCAGAGAGAAAGCCCAGCCTCACAAGCACAGGTGGAGCCTCAACTGCACCACGTCTGCTAACCCACCAGTGGCCAAACCAAGCCACATAACCAAGCCCAGCCTGGAAGCACAGGAAGTGCACTCTGCCTACCACAAGGACAAGGCGATTAGATGGCCACACCTAACACCATGGAGCCAGGAGGTGTTTTCATCCCACAGAAAGGAAGGGGGACACAAATATTTCCAAATGATAATCTCCCACTATTAGTAACCTAAAATGTGTTGAGCCCTATTCTGGCAACTGACCTAGTCTCTTTTTGGTGACTAATAATTACTCTGTTGGTTTATTCAGAGGGTCTGAAGTTGTGATCACCTTTGCCTCCACCTGTTCACTGTCTCTTCAACACAGCCAGGAACTTTGGCAGAGAGCCTAGTGAGAAGACAGACAGAGTTTGTCTACCAGTGAAATGAGTGACATCCATATGAACCATAACAGAGGCAATCTATAGGACAAGAGCCCCAGAATAACCCAGCTGGCTGAATCCTGGAATGAAGCCCACTGAACCTTTCTTCTCCCATATCTTCCCTCTACTCATTGCAGCCCTGGGGATCAGTGTGATTCTGGTTTGTGGTAAACCCAGGTCATCTTCTGTAATCTAGGGCATGCTAGGGTGGTTAGGTCCCGAAGTTCCCCTACATATACAAGGACCTCTGCTGTCAGCAGTGGAACAGGCTGGTGGCAGGTGGCTGAGGTTTTTCAGGAGAGAGGAGAGTGCTGAGTGGCCAGACCTCCCAGGGCTGCTTTGACTCCAGCTGGATTCCTTGGGATCCATGCCAATCTTCTCTGCACCCCGTGCTGGGAACCCTGAGGATGAGGTGGGAAGTGGAGAGATCTTGAAAGATGAGGTAATGTAAAAGTAGCCAGAGAGCACCAGGCACTTTCATCTTGGCCAGAAAGTCCTCTCAAGATTGTAACCACAGAGAGGGACGTGAGCTAATGCGAAAGTGGGAAGCTACTGTGTGTGAACAGTTTCAGGGCGAACCTAATGTTGGTATGGATAATATTTATATAAGCCACCAAAACACAAGTGTTTGATACAGGCCATGCTTATCATTGCACAAAGGATGTACTAGGATCCTGCTCTGATTTTGCTGTTGGATTTCGTGTGCAGCACCTGCCCTGACAGCCAGTGCTCTGGTTATGGTGAAGAGGTGCCTTGCACCTTATTATGCTCTGTGGGAATAGAAGGCCCTTTGAGATAGAAAACTATGGTATAGCCTCTAATATGACTGGATTTAGCTCTTAGCAAGGGTCTTCCATTGAAATGTTAAATCCATCTCATTTTAAAGATAAAACCCTGCTTTTATGTTGTATAACTGAAAGGATTTGAGATGGGTAGGTTTAGTTTGAGGTAGTCTGTTTTCAAAAACAAAGCACCCTTGGAGAAATAGGTGATTCCAAGCACAAGACTGAAACTTACAAGATGAGTGTGTGAGCTGGAAATCATGGTGCCCTGGGAAGTGTTCTGAAACTACTGAAAGGGTGGCAGGACTCAGGAACCAGCACAAACATGCTTTGTCTTCCCAAACCTGGGGCAATTTGTACATCAGTAAGGGTGCAAACAAAAATAGCTGTAAGGACTGAAATCTGTTTAAATCCAGGAGTTTATGATGAGTCTTTAAAAACCACATAATTTCCTATGTTGGAGGATATAGGAAATCAATTAATTATTTTAAAAGAATTATGCGTATGTCCAAACTTTCCTGTATGAACTACATCTCAAGGCAACCAAGAGTTGATGGGAGAAGTTGGTCTCTATATAAATATTCTGGAAATCACTGAAGAACTAGGAATAAAATGAGAATGTTGTTTGATTTGCAATCTCTGATGCATAAATCCAGACCATCAGTATCAGTGGCAACTGATGTCCCAAAGGAAGAGAGAAGACACTAGACATCTCTTAAAAGAAAATTGCTGTAACACTTAAGAAATGTTGGCAAAAGTATTTATCAAACCCGAACCTGATCAACCTCTAAATGTAACTACCAATTTTTAGGGAATACAGAAGTCAGAGGAACATGTTAAAGGATCCTAAAGAAGCAGTCAACAAAACTTAGACCAAAGGAAACCCTACAGGCAGAAACTCCGAGGAGCTAGAACCTCTGACTTGACGCTGCATATAAGGGGACTATGGTTAATTGCTTTTTATTAGAATACTGGTATTGAGATTATTGTTATATTTATATTTTACATACCTGTACCCTCCCAGAGTGGTCTCACAATAGCAATTTGTCCTCAGCTGGAGCAAAGATGTATGTGATTACTTGCATTGAACTTTAAAAGCCAAATGAATATTTCTTGCTAACAGTGTCCTGAAGACAGTGTCCTGAAGACAGTTTACCAGTGTACGTGCAGTCCCAGAGCTAAGTACTTCTGTGTTTCTGTTTTAGAAGCGACTATTTGTCAGGAAGCAGATCAAAAGTACAAGCTTGCAAGAGGTGAGGTTCCCCAGAGGTGCAGCAGAGCCTCCATCAACCCTTGCAGTGGCTAGTTATTGAGGGGATAATAGGTGTGAAGAGTGCTGAGTAATACTGAGTTCTTTGGGGCTGGCCTCCAAGTTACAAGATTTCTCTAGGCTTGCCAGGAGAATGTCTTGCTCTCAGCATTTCCTTTGACGTGTTAAGAACCAGTGACTGTCCTTGTAAGCACCATGTTTATTCCTCCACAACTGTTATAATAGGAAATGCTCTGAGGCTGGATGCGAATCTTAATCAGTGAGTGGCAAGAGAAGGTCAAGCATAGAAAACAAGACTGGTCAGGAGATGGTACTTGTTACATCTGGATGATGTGCATGTAGAGATTTATTAAACTAGTTTCTTAATATGTGTGGAAATTCCATATTAAATTTTTTGAAAAGAAAGAATAAGAATAAAGCAAAAGCAAAAATTCATTTGACTAACAAAAGCAAATAGCAAACAATAAACTCAGCTTTGGCAACAGAACTCTAGCAGTGGCGCTGAGGGAGCTCCAGTAAGTTCCCCAGGGACACGGGAGTCTGGCTTCAGGCCTGGCTCTTCACTGGAGACCTGTCTGACCTCTGTAAAATAGAGTTCTAATTACTTAGAAGGCGCTGGATCCCACAGTTCCTGGTCTTCTACAGCACAACCACGTAGAACATGGAACCACGTTGCCACCGACAACATCTCTACCAGTGCTATAAATTAGAGGCTGAGTCAGTGGGTCCATGGCAGCAGCGCTGAACTGGACACTCTCAGGCCGTGGAACTGCAGCCACTTCTGGAAATCAGACCCGTCTCTCAGCGACGCTCACCAGAACATACAACTTGCCTGGTTAATGTGGCATTCCATTTCATAACTCATCATAGCACGGCTCTTGTTGGTGTATTCTTATGAACCTTAACTTAGATCTTACAAAGGCTTGCCTCTGGGACTACATGTGCATGTATATTTAGGATCTTCAGAATACTGCTAAGTGAATAGCAAAAAAATACTATTCATTTCACTATTAAAATTGGAATGATCCAACTGTGAGGCCCAACAGCCAATGGGCTGAGAGAAGCTGGGAAAGCAAGGCCACAGTATTTTCCCCTGAAAGGAATGCAGAGTCCTAATCTGCTTGAAGGATGACAGGGATCTGTGGTTAAACAAATCATGCCTCAGCTTCACCACACATTTTATGGTCTGTAAACCTCAAAGGACATCATTAACCTATTTGCGCTAGGGGCAGCTACTGAATAGAAACCTTAGCAAATGCAGAGGCTACTGTGTGCCACTTAATATAAAAATCAGGAAGGAGATAGAAATCTAAATAGATCCGACAGAGTTCTGGGGTCTGGAGAAGGGACAATATATCAGACAAAAAATTCCTATCAAATTAGAACATTTCTATACAAACAAACAATGCAAATGAAGATACCAAAGGTAGCAACTTAATATTCTTCAAGGTTTAAATCAAGATTTGTATCTTCCAAAAATTCTTTGCTAGCATTTCTTATATAATAATCCTTCTGCATTCTGCATTGACTTACTCTCTGCAGCTAAGGCGTTGTCATATTTATCTTCAAATTCTCTAATTATTTAGAAGTTGCTTCAAATATACCAAGGGTGCCAAAAAATGTCTGCACCTTTTAAGAAAGGAAAGAACTATATTAAACTTGCAATCCCCAATATATACAGATAATGTCTGTTATCTTGTATTATATATTGTATCTTGTATCTCTTGTAATTGCAGAAGTCAAACATGACTTGAGTATTATAATTCAGTATGGTCATTTCCTTTCTTAAAATCGGTGCACACATTTTTGGTGCCTCCAGTATGCACTATATCTTTAAGAACATATCAAATCTTCCACAAGGCAAAGAATAAGCTCTTAGTTTTACCCCAATTCATAGTGCAGTGATGGCAAGGCATCCAAAAGGCCTTTATTGGAAGGAGGAGGAAGGGAGGAATGGAATCAGGAAAGAAAAAAACAAAAAAAGACCAGCATGTGTAAGTCTAAAGGATGAAATATTACATTACTGCTCAAGCTCTGATCGAAATAAATAGTATTTCCAAGACTAAATTTAAAAACAAATCTTTAGAGTAAATTCAAGAAAAAATTTACAGTTCGTACAATTCTAGATGAATCATTAAATATGGGGCCTACTGTAAGTAAAGGATAATGATTCAAGTAACTTGGTGAAACAATTAAATATGAACTGAAATAACCAATTAACCTTAACTATAATGTCATTACAACTTCATAATGATTTCGTCTTCAATATAAGACTTTTCCCAAGATTTTTTTAAGTTAAATCAAACTGAAAATCATTTAGTCGACATTTGGTAACATACATACAATTTTAAGAAGAAAAATTAAATACATAAATGACAAAGTAACTCACTTATTTTAACAATCTATGGTAGTAGTAATAAATAAAATGCTGTTTGAGTAATTTGGTGAGAGGTGTTTCCCATTGCATTTAGCAAGGCTGTGCAAAACTTTTAATGCTTTCTCTCCTTTCTACCAAGTACTCAGCCAGTGGGGAGATTGAGGAATTCCAAAACCTAACACTTTGTGCCTTTATTTTTTCTATCAAAATGGATCTTCTAATTAGATACAAATTTAAGAGACTATGAGAATTGATAACAGGCCCTCTGAAATGTAGATGATTCCTGCAAAGTCATAATGGATAAAAGAATGTTGACTTGATAACTGAACCACTTCTCATCAAAATAATCAATATGACATTGCTCTTGCAAGAACAATATCCTACAAAACAGTGTTTTTGATTATTACATAAGAAAATAATAGGGATTTAGTGAATATTAGGAAAAGATTAAAAACTTGATTTATGTAAATTGACTTGCCCTATATTTAAAATAAATGAAAATCATTAAAATGTTAATTCTAAAAAATAAAATGCATATACCTATAGCCTTTTGAGAACTCAGATTTCTGATGCTCTTAACATTTTCTGATTTCTCTGAGAATTTCTTTGTAATTTTAATTTGCTTAGTAGAGTACAGAGAGAAGCAAATGAATTTCATTACATTTAATTTGCATGTTGGAATACTGGCAATTATGATTTATTCCTTACTGTGTTCATTGAATTAGAGTTCCCATGGTTTAAAAACAATTTGAAGTGTTAAATAATTTTTAAAAATTGGAAATCTATTAGTTAAAATGAGTCAGTGTTCCATGTTCTCAACAAGGATAGACTGCTTTTTCGGCAACATGTTAGCAACGGCTCATTTGTATTTTCAGGGTTTGAAGAGAGTAAGTACACATAGACAAGGCTTAGGTGAATGGATATGTGTGTGTTCCAATAAAACTTTATTTACAAAAGCAGGGCTGTTCCATGGTTTACAGTTTGCCAACCCCTGCTCTAGACAAGCATCTCAAGCTACTTTTTAGAAATTTCAACTTGGATTTTCATAACTTCCCAAACACAACATGTCCCCAGATAGCTCATCTTATTCCCTCCTCTGGCTGCCTTCTTAGTATGACACCACTGCCTACCAGTGGTCCAAGACAGAAATTCAGGCAACATCTTTGATTTCATTCCCCACATTCCACCAGTGACAAGAGCTAGTCAGTTCTACTTGGAAACATCTCCTTAATCCATCCCCTTTTCTCTTTCTCCACACCATCTTCCATCGCCTGTCACCTCCTCCTCTGTGCTTCTTAACAGCTCCTCACCACACTGTGATTGGAGGGATCCGAGAGGGCTTTGCAAGTGGACCATTTCTCCCCTTTAGCCTAAATTGCTTCCATTTGCTGGGCCTCCTGCCTCTAGATCCTTGCCCACATGTTCCTTCTGTCTGCAGCATGCTTGTCCTCTTACTGCCTTCTAGGTCTGAACCTGGATGTCATGCCCACTGGGAAGAGTCTCTTCACTCCTCAAGACCGTCCCTCTGTATATACCACAGGGACTGAGACCTCACTTTAACTATTGTAATCACAGAGCCACATTGCCCCCTGCCAACCCCTAACCCCCAGCAGGCATTACAACTCCCCAAGGGCATTACCAAGGACTGTGGGCGCTGGAAGAACACCTACTGACACACAGACATTTCCAGCAAAGGTCACTTTCACTGACACCCCCACTCCTCCTACCCGATGTGGGATTAAGGAGGCTGTGAGCTGGTCAGGCTAGGGGACAAGAGGAGGGGAGGGGGGTTATTACTTGGCTCATGAAGGCTGGAGGAGGTGCTGCTGCTCCAGGCATCCCCTGTGCTCCAGTCAGGGAACAGCGTGGTGGTGGCACACACCTCTTCATCCCACTGACTGGTCTTCTGAGCTCATGGGAAGGCTAAGAGTTCTGTACCTTGAGTAGAAATTCTGTAACTTCAGATTCTCCCTGGACAAGTTTCTGTACTCTTGGAGTTATTAATATTATGGAACCATTTATATCCTCCTAAGTCCTCATAAAATATACACATGTACAGTAGAAACTCCAAAGCTGACCACCTCCTTAAGTTGACCTAATTTTCATAGACTGGACATGCACCACATATACATGTCAGTACAGCAGGCCTAGTTTCTAATGTTGACCACCTCCATGTGCTGACCACTTTGTTATAGTCCTTCGGGTGGTAAGCTTACAGAGGTTCTACTGAATGTCTAAACACTGTGTATAGACATATACCCAAATATATGCAAATATGCATACATGTACTCACACGTTTCAAAATAAATACACAATATATATAGACCTCTGTGTTTACTCTTTATTTTGAAATAATTGTAAATACAGGACAAGTTGTAAACATATAGCACTCAGAGGTCCCCTGCACCCACCACGCTGCCTCCCCCAGGGGAAGCGTCTTCCATAGCTGGAGTTTATCATCACACCCAGGAAAGCGCCCCTGGCTCAGCGTCAGGAGCTAGTCCACAGACCTCACTCAGATCTCGCCAGTTTCTACATGAACTCCTCTGTCTTTCTGAAAAGATTTTAATGTTTCCACATGACTCTTCTCTCCTAAATATTGTGGCATGAGATTTTTGCCTTCATTATCTTGGTGTCGTGAATGTGAGAGATGGAAAGGATGATCCTGTTTGTCTCTGTTTTGTCCAAGTGAGCCTGGCCCTCGGGGCAGACAGAAGCCTGGCCTGACCTCTGGTGAGTCCTGGTGCCAACTCAGTGCAGGCTGTTATGCTGTCCAGGAATGACTATCTTCTCTGCTAATATTATTCATAAGCACATCTGATGAGATGGGTAATGAACATTAATTTTGTTTTTGAAGATAAACATATATCTCTACTTCTTCAGGAGCAACTCAATTAAGAAAATGTCACCTTGCTGGACCCTGAGTGAGTCCATCAGGTCCCCGAGTTGCCTTTTGTCTAGTCTGTTCATGGAGTAGCTGCTATTTCTCTTGGAGCCAAGGATCAATAACATCTCATTACAGGATCCCAGCACAGATGAGCAGAAACTAACTAATATGAAGAAGGCCAACTAAAGAAACAAAAGCCACCTCCAGGTTAATTAGAACATGTCTTCAAGGTGCTGTGCCATAATTAACCAAAAACAGCAGGAAAAGCAACCTGTGAATTGGCATCAAGAGCGCAGATAGATAAACTTGCCAAGAACCCTTACAGCAAAAACGGGAGGCTTTGTGGGAGTCCCCAATAGATTAATTGTGTTGCTATTTTCAATGATGCGGTGTTATTGGGGCTATTCAGCGATATTCGTGGTGACATAATGAACTGTCCTAGAATGGCAGAGTCTGGGCTACGGAAAGATGCAAAACAGATGCAGGAAGGAGCTGGCAGGTGGAAAAGGCAGGCACGTCACCTGGGAAGTTGTGACCGGGCCACAGCTTCCACGTCAGATGAGACTGTGGGGTGAACTTGACCTCATTTTCCTGGTGAGGCTGGCCTTTCCTTGTGTCACAACTTTTCTTTATAAGGTACTTAAAAGCAATTTACCTCTTTAATGCTGGAAGAGACTGGCAGATGCTTCCCTTCCTAAGAGAACCTGAGTGGATCTTGGTTGCAGGCCTCACGTTGGGCAGAGCTAAGAAGAATCTTTGAACAACATACATTTGAACTGGGAAGGTGCACTAATGCACAGGTTTTTTTTTCCAGTAAATGTGTTGGAAATTTTTTTGAAGTTTCATAATTTGAAAACACTCAAAGACAAACCATGGAGCCCAGAAATATCCTAAGAAGCCAGAAAAAGCTAGGTATGTCACAAATAGGTAACACATACGTAGGTGACAGTTTATCTTAGCATTACAACCATAAAATGTGCACTAACCTATTGTACAAAGTGGAGTTGACCAACAGCTCTGTGCGCAAACACTTTAGACCACATGTGGTGCCATAGGCAGTCAAGAGACACGTAAGCAAAAGTAAGGATACAGCTGTAAGTCAAACCGCACAGAATCTGCTGTGCTACATGCCGCACTACTGGAACAATCGCCTAGCCACCTCCTGCCGCAGCCGAGGTAAGCTCAAGGTTGGAGGTATGCCACCTATCATCCCAGTGTGAGCAGTGTCCAGTAACGGTGGGTGAAGGACATTGTGACCTCTTGTGGTTCTTACATATTTCTTGTGTTTAGTGCGATACTGTAAACATTGAGCAGCACGCAGGGGCACCTATGACGAGTTGCTGGTGATGCTAGAGTGGCCAAGCAGCAGAGGAGAGTCCTGACACTGCCATCTATGGCCTGTGGACTCACGCCCACCGCTGCAGGTGCCCATTTCAGACAGACGGCTCCCCGCTGCCCCCGTGTGCAGTGGAGACGCCGTCTCACAGGACCGACCACACAGCACAGTACTGTCAGTGTGTTTGCTCTTCCTTCTGGTTTTTTAAATAACATTTTCTTATCTCTAGCTAACTTTACTGTAATAATGTGCTACGGATAATACACAAAATACGAGTGCACTGACTTTATGTTATCTGCAAGGCTTCAGTCAACAGTTAACATTAGGAATTAAGTTTTGGAGGAGTCAAAAGTTACATGTAGGTTTTGGACTGCCTGGGGGGCCTGCGCCCCTAACCTCTACTTTGTTCAGAACATTCCCTGTAATCCTTAGAGTACCTAAGACATCCATACACAATAAATACTTAAAGAAGTGAACTAAATATCAAAACCAAGATCTTACAGCTCACACAGCCTGATACGTAGTGCAGAGATGAGATCTTTTTCTACGTCTCTTTTCTTGGTTCCCACCAATCTTTCAGGTACAAAGTGACTTATTCTGACTTAGTTGGCTTTAGAGCCATTAAGCAAAAATCCTTCCAACAACACGGGGTGGGATTTTCATGCACATTCAAGACTAGTCCTTTGTGTTATGCCCTGTGCTCTGAAGCTAAGCCAAGTAGGGCCGAGCCACAGCACATGTCTCTGTGCTCACAGCCCAGCTGGGCCCGAGCAATGGGGTCTTCTTTGCTCTTCTCCTCACGTGCTCCAGAATCGGGTGGCACCAGAACAGAACTCTGCTTAAAGTTCGTCTTTGGCTTCCACCTCTGCACGTTGCCAGTTGTTTACAGGAAGGAATTTCATCACCCAGAAAGAGACATGAACGCTTCCTTGTCTTTCATCATGCTGGTGTGTTGTCAAGGTGAAGAAGAACGCATGGTCAGAAGGCCACTGGGGGGACCTGATTTGCAAAATGACCCCTGTAGACTCCATTACTTTCTACAGATAACTAGGGGAACAGGGGGCAAAAGCCACCTCATCGCCACTCAGAGCAAAACCAAAAATAGCAGGAAAAGGGAAAATCATGTGGACATAGAATTTTTGATAATCTCATTCCCAAGGTGACTTATCCAGGAAGAGGTGCTAAAATATTATTAAACGGAAATAAACACATACTAGAAACATTATTATCTTAGTAGAATCTGTCTTTTTTTCCCCCCAAAGTACATTCTCGACTCCACCGACATTGGTCCCCTAAAAGACATTTCACAATGTTTCAGGAAAAGAAAATTCTACCCTTTGCCAATTTTTCCACTTGCTTCCACCTCCTGTCCCTTCCACACCAGCCAGTAGGTGACAGAGAGAGACCAAGGTGGGGTGGGAGTGTGAGGGGAGAAGACAGTCAGGCTGGAACAGAAATCAGCAAAATGTGATTGGGTCACCCCTGCCCCTCACATGGTGCCACCCTCTGGTTCTCAGAAACCAGTTGTTCTTGAGGATTCAACATAGTTCAATCCCAGGAGATCCTGGGGGCAGCCCACCCAAGATAATCTGGCTTCCACCTTCACCAGATTTATTTATAGGAAGGAATTTCATAGCCCAGAAAGAGAAATGAATACCTTCTTGTCTTTATTTCATATCTAAAATAGAAAGGTCAGTTTAACTATTCCTAAAAAAAGTTTGAACCTTATATTAGGAGTCTGAAACCATGCACCACCTGGTCACTACAGCCTGAAGTCAGGGAAAAGGGCAGATTCAACAATCAGAATGACTACACGCTCTGTCCACCTAAAGCTGCTGGTCTTGGCTTTCTTTTACGAGAATGAAAATGTAATAATGCACTGTGAGTTTGTTTAGGGGAAAGACTGATATATTTTATAACATACTTTATAATTATGGAAAACGTGTGAGTCTGATGGGAATTGAGTCATTTTGATAATAAGAAAATACTTTCGTTTACACTAATTTCTGCACTGTCTAGTAGGATGTTAACAATGATGCCTGCCTTCAGTTAAAGGCCACCTAGTTTGTGTCTATCAGCTGTCTGCCTGGTCAGCTACACATTCCTGGGACAGGCCTTAAGCCGTCATCGCACAACAGGGACAGACACAGTACTGCCGGCGGTGTAGACTGACTGGCACATGGAAGGTGCTCAGCGAGTGGGAGCTACTTGTGTGATTTTATTTTCTCCACAAGAAAGGGATGAAAGTACAGGGAAGGAAAAGAGACTAAATGGGCGAGGGGAGGAATCTGGAGAAAGGGAGGCGGAGCGGGGCGGCCACGTGGGCTGGGGAGGCGCTCTCAGCATTTCCCAGCATCTATTGGAGATCCCGCTCTCAACGTTTTGTAAGCTCCTTTATCCAGGTAATGTTTGAGGTGTTGATCCCTTCTGAGTTCAGCGGCCTCTGCCTTGGCCTTCTAGAGAATAATTAACTTAATCCAAGTATCCTGCTTGTGGATGTGTTTACTCTTATGTAAATCAGACCCATCCTGGGATTGAGACACACTGCTGGCCAGTCCCAACATGGAGCATAAGGAACTGATACTTCTGCTTCTTTTATTTCTGAAATCAGGTAAGACCCAAAGTTCCTTTTTAATTTGTAATTATTTTCCCCGTAACATATTAATAGTAGGTATGTTATGGCTTTCTCCGCAATTTGTTTCCTTTACCTTTTAATTCATGACATAACCAGTTCAAAATCTCATACTGAGAAATTACTCAAATATGTTTAACTTCTCTGTGAAGATCATCAGGGTGTTGGGCTGAATGGGCAGAGAAAATAATGGGTGATTTTTAAATCTAAATGACCCCAAATGGCTAGTTTAGTTCACAAAATAACCAAAACAGGCAACAAAAGATGGGTAGCCTCTGTGCCTGTTTCTCGGTTTGATTACTTTACATGTGGATCACTTTTGTTAAGGTGTCATAGTCCCCTCACTTCCAAAGTTAAAAAGTGAAATGCCTCTGTGAGTATATTCTGTGCCATGGCTACTTTATGGAGATGGTCTCAGCATTTCTCCATCATTCTGGCTTAAGAAAGGCTTTCCATAGGCCTGGAGAAATCATATGCACCAATTTGCCAAATGGCATATGCACATAGCAATTCAAAAGTTAGGTTAGTGCTGGGGGAGTCAGGCCCATTTTAGACACAGATACACACTTGTGTGAGCATGTGTGCTCTTTCTAAATACTGCTTATTTAGCTGCGGAGTAGATATGGTAGTAGATTCATCCTCATTTTAAGTTAAAATAATCTGGACTTAGGAAAATCATGTTATTTACCCATTAACCAAACTTCCCAATCAAGGAAGTGAAGAATCCAGGATTTAAAAGAAGGAATATAGTGCTTTCATCACTTTTTCAACTTTGTTTAAGCCTTTTATAGGATATTCTAGCTAGTAATGCCAGCATCTTGGGAGGAAGGCTGAGGCAAGAGAATTGAGGCTGAGGCCAGGAGTTTAGTACCAGCATGGGAAACAGAGAGATCCTGTCTCTGCAGAAGTTGTAATGAAAATATGAACTGAACATGGGGGTCTGCACCTGTAGGCCCAGCTAGCTACCCAGGTAGCTCAGGTGAGAGGACCGCTTGAGCCCAGGATTTTGAGGCTAAAGTGAGCTGTGATGGCACAACAGCGCTCTAACCAATGAAATACGGCAGGACCTTGTCTCAAAAAAAAAAAAAAAAAAAAGAAAGAAAGAAAAGAAATTCTAAACATTTCCTAGAAGTTATTTAGAAAAAACCCAGCTTTATTAAGATATAACTCACATACACAATTCACCCATTCAAGGCCTACTTTTAATATATTCAGAGATATACAACCATCACCACAATTAGTTTTAAAATATTTTCATTATCACCAGATGAAACTCTACTCTCCTTAACTGTTTGTTCCAATCTGCAGCCCCTGCAGCCACTGAACTATTTTCTGTGTTTAAAAATGTGCCTATTTTGGACATTTCTTATAAACAGAATCCTAAATTATTCTAGTTCATATATTCTCTTGTTCATATATATAAACAATGTATGGATAGTTGAAATTCACCCTGTAAATTGCCAGATAAAATATTATAAGTTATACTTTGGAATCAAATACATTTTAATTTAGTGGAAGCCGTTCGAAGAAATATCCAATAGAATAAAGAGCAGGAGAAGATTACACAAAGACATTTCTGTGGGAAATTGCTGTGTGCATTGGGGAAGGGGGCATGAATATTCTAGCTCAATCCATGGAAACTGCAACAATATGAGCTCACTCAGTGGGCTACACCCAAGGGTTAGAACACATTTATCCACCATAGAATTAACAGTCATCTTGACCAACCTGGGGTGTGGTGGGGATTCTCTCATCAGCCCTTATTGAAAAGAAGATATTTACTCTGGTTTTGCATGAAAGTGACTTTCATCTTTCACTGTGCTGCAGTGACTGGGGAGAGGAAAGACTTTCTACTACAGCCGTACTCAGTGTGAGGTTGACAGACAGCTCTCATTTCACAGATAAGAACTCTTCTCTCTTACACACATGGTCACGTATGCATACACACACTACAGTCATTACAAATTCTACATTATGAATAAAAAATATCTGCCTTGGTAGCAGTATCCATCTATATTTATAATATAAAATAATTTTTCTACTAAAATATTTCTTTAATTTTTTTCCCACAAATAAACCATCTTAAATCCCTTAAACCCACTGAGATATGAGTCCTAGACGTGAATAAGAGAAAAAACATTTGGAGAATATTTCCAAATTAAAAAGAAACGATATCATATTTGGGGGCAGTTATTTCTTTGGGACATCAGGTTCTAAGGTTGTCTCAGTGGTCCCCCTAACAAACATAATAACACGGCACGATTAAAGGTAACTAAAAGATGATAAAGATGTACATTTTCTCTTTTTCATTATCACTTGTATGGAGGCTGCTCAGCTCCACTTGCCAATACCTCTTCAAAAAGTTGAGCTTAACTCTTTGTAGGACACGCTTCACAGATTTGTGTTTTTGAAGTCACACTGTGATCTGCATGGAATTTGCCAAAGCAAAACTCTTCTTGGACATGAGAGTTCAAATTGGAAGAAAATGCAGGGTGAGCACATGGATATGGGTCTGAAATATCTATTTCTCCATCATCTTTCGATCATTTCTTAAGTGCTTTTTGGTGTATTCAGTTTAAAATGCACTAGCCAACTACCGTTCAGTGATCCACCTTACAGTTCAGAGCATCTTCCCCTGAGGAAGAGCAAACAGGGCAGGGCGAGGGTGGACTCGGCAGGGGACTTGCTCATGAGTGGGGGGCACCCCCACCCCTCATAGTGCTTGTGTTGTCAGGAGGTCAGTAAGGGCCTTTGGGAGACTGAGCCCTGGATGGGATCATTTCATCACCATGCAAACGTGCTCCAGGCTGTCTCATCTTTAAAAGGCTCCAGGGCTGCACATTCCCGGGAGGACATGCCCTGTTCCTGCTTCCCAGGAGAGGTGTCTTCCTTCTACTGCCCGCCCCGGTCACTCTTTGCCCCCATCCATCCGCGTGTGGCCCCCACCACTCCCCTCAAAGGGGTCAAGGTCACCATGTTGCCTAATCCCATGGAAACTCTGCTGTGCTCATTCTCTTAATCTCCTTTGGCCTTTCCTGTGACAACCGCTAGTGTGCTGTGCCCACAGCATGGGAGCTGCTCCTCCAGGCTTGGGCTAGGGCTGCCAGCGCTCAGTGAGGGCCACGTGGAGCCTCGGGCAGAGACACGCTGTAGCCTCGCACTGGGAACACATATGGGGCCCCTGTGGCCACCATCTGCAGTAACGAGGGGGAAAGCGACTTGTGGACAGGATCTGCCTCAGTTTTATCTCATAGACAAATCAGGCCAGTATTTGTCTCAG